>PVIU01001486.1:0-211745 GCA_004026605.1 Ondatra zibethicus | reverse complement strand
GGGAGCCATTTTAGGGTTGGCAAAAGTCTTGGCTCTAGAGGGGATCCCAGGTGTCCACGGGGATGTTCCCAGCTAGGTCCTTGGGCAGCAGAAGAGAGGGTGCCTGAACTAGCCTTGTCCCATAGTCACATTGATTAATATCTCGAATATCACCATAGAACCTTCGTCTGGCGATGGATGGAGATAGAGACAGAGACCCACATCAGAGCACTGGACTGAGCTCCCAAGGTCAAGTTGGAGAGTAGAAAGAGGGAGAAGATGAGCAAGGAATTCAGGACCGCGAGGGGTTGGTCCACCCACTGAGACAGTGTGCCTGATCTAATGGAAGCTCACCAAATCCAGCTGGACTGGGACTGAACGAGCATGTGATCAAACTGGACTCTCTGAATGTGGCTGACAATGGGGGCTGACTGACAAGCTATTGATAATGGCACTGGGACTTGTTTCTACTGCATGTACTGGCTTTTTGGGACCCTAGTCTGTTTGGATGCACACCTTCCTAGGCCTGGATGGAGGGGGAGAGCCTTGGACTTCCCACAGGGCAGGGTACCCTGCCCTCTCTTAAGACTGGAGGGGGAAGGAAAAGGGGGAGTGGGGGAGTGGGAGAAAATGGGAGGAGGGGAGGAAGTGGAAATTTTTGAATGGACACACACACACACACACACACACACACACACAGAAATGCATCCTGCTGGAGAGAGGACTCAGAGGTTAAGAGTACCGCCTGTTATTCCAGCGGTCCTGTAATGAAATCTGGTGCCCTATTCTGGCCTGCAGCATACATACAGGCAGAACAATGTACAATAAATAAATCTTAAAAAAGAAAGAAATGCATCTTTGGGGCCCTACCCCTCACCACAGGTGTGGGAGAATTGGCTCTGCCCCTCACCTAAAGGGACCAGTCCCAGTGGCTCAAACTAACAGCTCAGCTACCTTCCAGATCCTGCGGCCTTTAGTTAAGCCCACCCAAACATCTAACCCATCTATGACCTGCTTGCTGTAGGAGGTTCCGAAGAATGAACTTCAAAATCGCCATGATTCAGGGCAGCAGCAGGATATCTGAGAGGAGGTCCGGTGATGATGGTGTGCTGGAAACCAAAGGGGAATGAGATTGGGGTGCACCATATGAAATTCCCAAAGAATTAATAAAGAATTATTTAATTTTTTTTTAAAAAAAGAAATAAAATAAATGTATCTCTCAGCCAGTGGTGGTGGGGCACACTTTTAATCTCAGTACTCGGGGGGCAGAGGCAGGCGGATCTCTGAGTTTCAGGCCAGAGAGTCTACAAAGCGAGTTCCAGGACAGCCAAAACTACACAGAAAAACCCTGTCTAAAAAGAAAAAGACAAACATAAATGCATTTCTCCCTAATATGCCACACACTAGAATAAACACACTCTGATGGAGTATGCTGTGGTAAAGGCACAGACTCCCAGTTCTATTTACCAAATGCTTCCAAAACATTGCTTCTGACCTCATTGAGTTCCTTCCTTGCTGACCAGACTTCAGTTTCTCCCAGAAAGAACCGACCACATCACAGACAAATGTGTTACCCTGCCTTGCAGCATCTCTAGTTGCATTTCCATTCCAAGAAAATGCTCTAGCCACCATTAATGGCACGGAAACTCCATTGTGGAGGAAGGTCAATACTTCACAATGAAACACCTGCCACTCCCTCACCCAGGAACCTCTGCCCTTTATGGAATATTCATGAAACCCCTTTTTTTTGTAATCCCTGCCTGAATTTCAAAAGAGATTCTAAAACACAAGGCTATTTAACAGAAAGAACACGTCATAATGCAAACACAGGAATTCAGCAGGAGAAGAAGGCATTGACATCTAAATAATGGTACTCTGTCCACAGTCAGGCGCCACTTCACATTCCCCAGGCAATCACAACGGTTTCTTCAGTTAGGTAGCTATGACTGAGCATCCAACCGGAGGAAAAAAGAGAGCAGGAGAAAACCAATTAGGCTTAAGGAAAATCCCACGAAACTCTACTTTGTTTTGTGTTTATGGAGGGAGGGAGGCCACCTTTGAAAAATACTATTTACACAACTTACTTCTGACTTAGATACATGATGACCTGATATGGACAGAAGAAAAAGATGAGTAGAATCAAAATAGCTTATTTTAAAATTGCATCCTTACTTTTGAGATTGGTTTTTTTTTCTGGAGTTGTGGGGTAGTAGTCAATTCACATTTGTAGAGGTTTGAGCATGTATAAAATGTGTACTGAACATCATATACGGATGAAAGCTGAAACGTGCTTGACAATGACCTTTCTCTTTCAAATTTCTTAAAATATCCTAATGTTACCCATTGAATACTAATATTGGTCATTGGGAATTTCTGGCACATTTCACAACAGGCTCAGAGTTTCATTTTAACTATGTTGTTTCTGAAACCTTAGGAATGTTCTTTCTGTATTAAACATGGAACAAACTTTTCTTAAGAATTTTTCCATTGTACTAAGCAACATTTCAGATTCTCTAGTCTCTTTGGGTTTAATTTCCAGTTCATCTTTGTCCTTCTCATCATCTGCTTATAAGATCTCGCTGCATTTTTCTTCCCTACCCTTACCATTTCCCACTATTCAGAGTTCAGAGCAAGGCTAGTAAAATGGATCAGTGGGCATTTGCTTCTAAAGCCTGGCAGCCTGAGTTTGATCTCTGGAATTCAAATACAAGTGGAAGGAGAGCCGGGCGGTGGTGGTGCACGCCTTTAATCCCAGCACTCGGGAGGCAGAGGCTGGTGGATCTCTGTGAGTTCGATGCCAGCCTTGTCTACAAAGTGAGTTCTGGGACAGGCTCCAAAGCTACACAGAGAAACCTTGTCTTGCAACCCATTCCCCTCTCCTCAAATAAAAGTGGAAGGAGAAAAGGAACTTCACAAAGTTGTTCTCTTGTCTCCACAAGCACACTGTGGCATGTACCCTCCTACCACGCACTCCCATACTCACATACACACAACAACGACGACGACGACGACGACAACAACAACAACCATTTTTAAAGTGAAAAAGAGGGCTGGAGAGATGGCTCCGCTGCTAAGAACACTTGCTGCTCTTCCAGAGGACCCAAGTTCTGTTCTAAGCACCCACTCCAGGAGGCTCATAGCATTTGTAACTCTGAACCTCTATGCTCTCTGAGCACCCACACTTACTTGCACACACCAACATACAGACATACATAATTAAAAACAATAAAAATAGCCGGGTAGGGGTGGTGCACGTCTTTAATCCCAGCACTCGGGAGGCAGAGGCAGGAGGATCTCTGTGTATTTGAGGCCAGCCTGATCTATAGAGTGAGTTCCAGGACAGGCTGCAAAGCTACAGAGAAACCCTGCCATGAAAAACAAACAAAAAAACTTTAAAAAATAATTAGAAAATCCAGGTATAGTGGTGCACACCTTAAATCCTAACACTTGGAGGCAGAGCAGTTGGTTTTATGTGAGTTTAAGTCCAGCCTGGTCTATATAGCTGTCTCAGGATAGTCAGAGCTATTTAAATAAAACTCTGTCCAAAAGAAAAAGAAAAAAGGAAAAAAAGAAGTAAAAAAAAATTCAGCACCAGCACCAAGAACTACCCATTACCCTTCTATTATTTAGGATAAACTATTGGGTATGCCATTATGTTTTAACTCTACTAGAGAAATGAATTATGCTTCAATAGCAACTTGTTGTTTATATATTGAGCATGCTCACTAATATTCTGTGTGCCTTCTTTTTCTTCTTTCTTTCTTTGGTTTTTTTTGAGACAAGGTTTCTCTGTATAGTTTTGGAGCCTGTCTTGGAACTCACTCTGTAGACCAGGGTGGCCTTGAACTCACAGGGATCTGCCTGCCTCTGCTGGTATTAAAGGAGCGTGCCACCACTGCCTGGCTGAACTTCTTTTATTATATGTGGAATCAGGGGCTCTACAAGTGTGAAAATACTAAAGTTTCCAAAATTACTCATCAACATATTTTTTCCTTTTTATTTATTTTTCTCACATGCAATACATCCCTACCACAGCCTCCTTCCCTCCAGTCCTCCTACCCCTCAACCTCCCCTCTCCCCCAGATTCATTGCTCTTCTATTTCCCTTCAGAGAAGTACAAGCCTCCCAGTGATAGCAACTGAACACAGCATAACAAGATGCAATAAGACTGGGCACAGACCCTCATATCAAGGTTGCAAGATGCAATCCAGTAGGAGGAAAAGGGTCCTGAGAGCAGACAAAAGAGTTGGTGATACCCCCACTCACACTGTTAGGAGTCCCACAAAAACATCAAGCTAAACAACCATAGTATGTATGCAGAGGACCTAGGTCAGACCCATACAGACTCCCTGACTCTCACTTCGGTCTCTGTGAGCCCTAAGAGCCCTGCTTAGTTGATTCTGTGAGCTGTGTTCTCCTGGTGTCCTTGATCCCTCTGGCTCCTACAATCCCTTCCTCCCCTTCTTCTGAGGGGTTCTCTGAGCTTGGCTTTATGTTTGGGTATGGATTTCTACATCTACTCCCATCAGCTGCCGGAGGAAGCCTCTCTGATTCTCTGACAACTATTGGGCTAAGCACAAATCTATGAGTATATAGGAATATTGTTAGGAATCATTTCATTGATTAATTGGTCAGTCGTGTGTTGGGTTCTATACTAGGTCTCTGAGACGTCAAGCTTCTGGTCATCCAGGCAGTGAGGGGCGTGGGCTTCCTCTCATGGCTTGGGCCTCAAGTTAGACAAGTTATTAGTTGGCCACTTCCACAAGTTCTGAGCCACCCTTCCCCAGCACATCTTGCCGTCAGGACAGGTGTGAGTTGAATGTTTTGTGGCTGGGTTGGTGTCCTATTCCCACTATTGGGAGCCTTGCCTGGTTCTTCAACATCTTTATTTGTAAGATAACACTCATTAACTAAAAAAAATTATAATGGTTTGTTTCATGTGTATGCCTATATGTGTGTATGTGCACCACATGCATGTTTAGTGCCCTTAGAGGTCAGAAGACCATATCAGATCTAGAACTGGAGTTACAGATGGTTGTGAGACACCATTTAGGTGCTGGGAATGGAGCCTGGCTCTTCTCCAGGAGCAACAAGTGCTCTTAACCACTTAGCCATTTTTCCAGCCTTATTATTTCCTAAATTTTAATGGAGCAATTCTTTTTAGATCTGTAGCAATAATCTGCAGTTTTATAAATCCACCCCGCCTCCCTCCCGGACTCGCTTTTTAACCCTCCTTCCGCTATGTTCATTGACTAAGGTACCACTTGGAAGCCTTGAGCATCATTGCATCCATAGCAACCAGACTTGAGCTTCTTTGGTCACCATGGTGCCGGCTCGGCCGGGCCGTGTGGTCGTTATGGTAACTGGAGGCGGATCGCAGGGACCAAGTAGTCTGAGCGCATGCGCACAAGGCCAGTTCGCCGCTGCAAGCCTGAGCCCCTCACATTCCCCTCGACATGGCGCTGAGCCGGCGTCTGGGACTTCGGCTCTGCGCGAGGCTGCCTGACTTCTTTCTGCTATTGCTCTTCAGGGGTGAGTTGACGCTTCTGTGCCACTGGGAAGCGGTATCTGTGGCGATGGGAACTGAGCGGCCCGGGCCGCCGTGGAATAGCGGTTTCGGTGCCCGGGATTTCGGGTCCGGCCGAGGCGCTGAGGGGTGGCCTCTGCGGGAGCGTGGCGGGCGCGGCTCAGCGGGCTGTCGGGTCGGGTCTTGGGCTGACCCGCGTGGATGCGGATGGTCCTGGACAGGGACACGGCCCCCTAGATTCAAGAAGGACCGTGGCAGCTGCCTCATGAACTCAAAAACTTACTGGAGAAAACACCCCATCTGCTGCATGGTGCCCAGAAGTCGTGGACGAGCAGCGGTTTGGGACGCTCCAGAGGCCTGTCCTCCCGGGAGTTGCTGGGGTCAACAAAGAAGCTGAACTGGGCAAGGCCGGCCATCCTTGCGCTGAACTACACGGGGATAAGCACCTTTGTCGCAGAGTGGTGAAGGAGAGACCCTTACCCCCAAATAGCATCTGGGCCATCCCGACACACTGCTAAACTTGAAAGTTTTGTTCATTTTCTTTCCACTGAATTCCTGGGAGAGAGTATTTCCCAGGTCAGTTTAGCAGAAGCTCTTAAGTTTACTTTCTATAAATAACACACAGCACTTTGAAGCCATTATCTCAGTCCTTAAAACAGTTCTGTGAAGTAGATTTTTGAACCCATTTTCAGAGGCTACTTAATAGCCTTTAAAAAAAAAATTTCAAGACTGCATGCCAAACAAGTAGTGCCAAACTTAGATTGCATAAAGCGCCACTCCTTACTCACAGGTGACCCAACCCGGACACTCACTCTTCAACCCTTGGACCATTTGTTTCTTGGGTTTGTTGCTGCCCATGATGTTTTCCAAAAAATACAAATTTAATACACTAAGGCACTGGCACTGTTGGGAGTGGGGGCGGGAGGTGGACCGACTTAACGAAAACAAAGCGTTTTTGTGTTTGGTGCTTATTCTAGCGGGGTGGTCAGAGTGGCGGTAGTAAAAAGAGGGAGTCTGGTTCAGGAGTGCCGGAAACAGGCCACTGTAATAAGGATGAGCTTCTGCCCCGTGACCAAATAGTTTGCCTGAAAGTTGTTTCAAAACCAAATGCGGGTGGGAGATACAGATAGATGACCAGAGGCTAGCCAGGAGACAGGAGTGTCAGGAATGTCCAGCTCCCACTGTACTGGTCACACTGACAGTGTTCTATTCACAGCCTAGAACAGCTCCCTATTGTTGAAGAGGTTTGCTCACATGAAAGTCTGCAGTTTTTATTGGAGATGCATTTGGCAGTTGACTTCAGGGATGGGTTTCTACTTGGTGACTTGTTAGTAAAAGCAGAAAACGCCAAGGGCGTCATTTGCTCTTAGTCTCAGGTTCCGCCCTTTCCTGTCTTGTGTAAAATTCGTTGGGTTTCTTGCTATCAAGAGATGGGATTCACTTGCATTGCATAAGTACAGTACGAATTTGTGACCTAGGACTGATGGCAAAGAGGAAGGCATAGGATGGCGTTAGTTCACTTGGAAAGCTGTGGCTTGCTTGTTCAAATGAGGGGTTTTCCATTATATGGCTTTCAGCTTACATATACCCTAACGCTGTACTCCTGGGGCTGGAGAGATGGCTCAGTGATTTCTGGCAGAGGACCCAAGTTCTGTTCATAGCACCCAGGTTGGGTAGCTCAAGCAGCATGCGACTCCAGCCCTGGGGATCTGACACACTCGTGTGTGTCAGGATCAGGCACCTGCACTCATGCGCAGTCCTTCTTCACGCATGAGTAAACAGAAAATAAATCTAAAACCGTGCCCTCTTCCCAGGTGAAAACTATCTTTTTAATGTTTAGGATAATGCTAGCCCCTGTCAGCTGTGACTCATCATCACAGCACTCCGGAGGCTGAGGCAGGAGGATCACTGTGAGTTTTAAGCCATCCTGGGACGTACAGTAAGTTTCAAGTCACGCTGGGGAACAACAAATTAGTAGTTCCAAACTGCATATGATAGCATATTCCTGTAATCAGAGTACTTAAGGGGCGGGGCCCGGAGGATCACTGTTCAGGTTCAGCCTGGGCTACAGGGCAAATTCAAGGCATGCCAGGGCTACACAGCGATATTCTATTTCAAAAATTTAAAACAAAAGCTTCCGACACAGCAGTAAATATTTATGTGGTTATCCTTTGCTGGGCTCTATTACGACAACCTAACGTGTACTAATTCATTTCATTTTGATAACTTTAGAGTATGTTACTGTTTTGTGTAAAACAGGAAAAACAGTAACACAAGCACGCAGAGGTGAGGTGCTTGCGGTGGTACCTCAAACATCTTAATCTTGGAAGTCTCTAGTCTGTGGTAATCCGGTCTTTGGTTACTCGTTTCTTCTATTTGACAGTGGAAATCTTATAATGGATGACTTAGGTAAAATTAACAAGTGTTCAAAGCCGTGCTGTTAATATCTAGAGTATTCCTTTGTGGGATTTATGACTGGTGTGATTCAGTTTGACAAATGTTATGTTTCATCTCCTTTTTGAGCAATTATGCACAATTCAGTAACTTTCCAGAGCTTTATTGTTTTTGCTTTTTCTGTTTTGTTTTTCGACACAGGGTTTCTCTCTGTAGTTTTGGCTGGCCTGGAACTCAATCTGTAGATCAGGCTAGCCTTGAACTCACAGAGATCTGCCTGTCTCTGCCTCCCGAGTGCTGGGATCAAAGGCGTGTGCCACCACCATCTGGCTGACTTTCCAGAACTTTTGATGTACCAGAGAGAGGCCTTCATTTAGAACTAGCATAACAGTTTGTAGTCTTGAAGACAGTTTGTGGGGTGGAATGCAGAGATTTCTAAGCAGATATTCTAATTCTTTCACTTATTTGGACTCCTGAAGCATTAGAATGACCTACATTCATTGATTGATTGGGACTGAACGCAGGACCGGGCAAGGGCAGGCACTTTGCTGCAGCTGTAGGCCCAGTCCCTTTAAAATGTGTATTTTTTTCTTTTTTTCCTCAGAGCTGAGGACCAACCCCAGGGCCTTGCGTTTGCTGGGCAAGCACTCTACCACTGAGCTAAATCCACAACACCCCCCTTTATTGCATTTTAATTTCTTTATTGCATTTAATTTCTGATTGCTAGAATCATTGTCAGGGTTGTAGGTGTATTTTAAGAAAAACAAAGAACACCTGGTCCCAAAACATGAACTACTTGGAAAGCTGCTCATCTCCAAATGATTTGTTTATGGCCGCGCTACAGGCTGAGGAGACTGGATGGGTAGCTTCTAGAGATCTTAGCCATTAAATTACGGCAGTGTTAAACTCAGAATCACAGAGGGCCGTCTCCTGGGCTCTGTGGAAGGTGAGGGATAGCTTTAAGTCAGTTTTCTGAAAGCGAGCAGATGCTCAAGCTTGCTGTCTGAGATGGGGTATGTATTGTAATAGAAGACGCTGTGGTTGTAGCGCACCCGGCTAGCAGCTGTTAGAGATGCAATATTAACAAATTCCTTCTTCATAAATCCTTTGAATTCTTCCAGAGCACAAGTGGGGTGAAAGAAAAGAAAATCTGTGTGAGTGCGAGTGAAGTCAGAATGTACAGTCGGCCGGGGACATCCTACTGATGGCAGATTCTCTCTTGAGGTGTGTTTCCAATTAGGTCTGAGTGTGATGACTTTAGGGATGAGTGCAAATTTGAAATCTTTACACGTGCCCATGAATTCTAGCACTATATGCAAATATCTCCACTGGCGTATGAAGAGATCTGGAAACCAAGTTGGGTAAGCACATTCTTTTACACTCAGGTTAGCAAGGACACTATGCACTGTATGGGAACTAAAGCATTCATTGACTGCCTCTTTGCTGCTTGCCGTGGTGCACAGAAATCGTCCTGAGAAGCAGCCCTCTTTCTCATGCCCTGGGAAGCAGTGGTTCTTCATGTTTTGGTTTTCTGCCTCTCAATAGTATTTATTGTGTGCTCTGTATTGTATGTTACAACAGCCACTGTGCGCAGCAGGATTGCAGGGCTGGGCTGCTTTAACAAGCCACAGGGAAGATTAAGGCTGTGTAAATGTCTTCCCTTTTGTCTTTTTCTTTTAAAAGTTTATTTTTCAAATAAATGTTTTACTTTATGTTGTCTTAGTTCCTTTTCAGTTGCTGTGAGAAAACACCATGACCAAGGCAGCTGATAAGAAGAAGCATTTAATTTGGGATTCACCATTCTGGAGGGTTAGCGCTTATGACCCTTATGGTGGGAAGCATGGCAGCAGGCAGGTGGGCATGGCACTGGAACAGAAGCTGAGAACTTAATTTTAATCCATAAGAAGGAGGAAGAAAAAAGAGAGAAGTAGAGAACTAATCACGAATGACATGGGCTTTTGAAATCTCAAAGCCAACATACTTCCTTCAACCAGGCCATACTTCTGATCCTTCCCAAACAGTCTGACCACCTGGGAACCAAACATTCAAATACATGAGCCCTGGGGGCTATTCTCATTCAATCCATCACACATATGTATGGGTGATGTATTTGTGCACCGTGTGTGTAGTGCCCAAAGAGGCCAGAAGAAGGCATCAGATTCCCTGAGAACAGAATTACAGATGTTTGTGAGCTAGAAGGTTGGTCTTGGGAATTGAACCCAGGTCTTTTGGAAGATAACCAGTGCTCCTAACCATTTAATCATCTCTCCAGTCCCCATAACTTTATTTGTATGAATGTGTGCCTGTTTGCCTGTATGCACATGACATGTATGCAGATGTCCAGGGAGGCCAGAAGAGGGTATCAGGTCCCCCAGAATTAGAATTAACAGGTGGTTTTAAGTCACTTTCTGTGGGTGCTGGGTTTAGAACCTGGGTCCTCTGCAAGAATAGCAAATGTTTTTAACTGCTGAATTCTCTTTGCAGCCTCTTTATGTCTATTGTAGAGTATCCCAATGCTTAGTTGGTTCACCTTGTTCCTACAATTATTGTTAAAATCGAATTCTACCGGTCACATTGTTTGTTGTGTCTGGTAACTTTAGCTCTCAGAAATCTTTCCTGTCTCTGAATAAGCATTCATCTTAGTCTATAGCATCTCATTCCAACACACATTTTAAAATGTCTGTGTTATGTCAGGTGCTATTTACTCTCCATGGTAGGGGTACACAGGGAATAAGAAGCCCAGCCCCGGGAGAGCCAGCATGTCTGTCTGCCCCCTCACGCTGGTCTTTGGGTATCGGGTGTGAGTACATTGCATATTATTACTGATGTTAAAAAAGAAACTGAGCCAGAACAGAGACGTCTCTAGTAAGTCTTGCCTGTCTGTCTTTGTCACTTGAAAGCCAGTTAACATTTTTAACCACTTGGTGTGTCTAGGCATTTTTAGGATATCTTATTTTAGTTCAGTGGCTGCAGGAATGTCAGGGAAGCCTCAGTTTTTTCTCTAGTAGTTGTCAAGGAAGGCAGTGGTATTTTCTGCCATCTACTCTGCGTAGCTGCAAAGTTAGGAAGACAAATGTGGAGAGATGCTTATGGTGCACTTTAAAGGGCACGGGCTGTGAGTACTACAGTTTGTGATTGCAGTTATGTAAAACACCGGGGGGGGGGATTCAAAACCTTGATGGGCTGCATCTCTAAGTAGCGGAGCTTGGGGCTGGCTCTTCACTGCTCTCGTGCCTTTCTGTCTGAGGCTTCTGCTTTACTTTCAAAGTCTTCTTTAATGAGTTTTTTTTTTTTGTATAATTATAAAAAAAGTTGTGTTTGTTTTGATAGCTCACAGCTCCAGTTCTGGAATATTAGATTTGACATTAGTGAAGGGAAAATGTAATTTGTTTAAACACATGTAATCTGTGCTTTTTTCTGGTTTCTTCTTGACAGCCAAATTGGATGAAGGAGGAATGTCCTTGAAGTTCAGCGGTTTGCATATGTCTTCCTTGCGATATATTTGAAAGATTAATTGCCATTGGTTTGGGCAGAACAGCTGTGGCTTCAACAAATGGTTAAGGGGGACTGAAAGCTGCTCGGAGTACCTGCCCTGCCCCCATTCATTAGGAACAAACAAAAGCACCCGGGGCATTGCTTAGACTGCTGCTACCCTCTGATCGAGCACTGCTCTGTGCCAGGCGCTGGTTCTCTTGGGCGATGAGAAGAACGGCGGCAGGTTGACTTCAGGGGAAGCAGACAGTTGTCCGCTGGTGTGCCCCAGGGTGGACATCCCTGTTTTTAGCATTAGGTGCAGCTGTCTTGAGTCTCACCGAGTATGTAGCAAATCCTCAGACAGCTGCTTCTCTTTCTTTGGCCAAGGTTTTCACTAAACCATCTCTATTGGGGTATTATTATGATTTTCCTTTTTTGAGTCAGGGCTTGTGTAGCTCAAGCTTGCTTGGAACTCTGTGTGTGTGTGTGTGTGTGTGTGTGTGTCTGTGTGTGTGTGTGTGTGTGTGTGTGTGTGTGTGTGTGTACGTACACTCCCATAATGCCAGAGGTTGATTCAGGTGACTCACTTAATTGCTTTTGATCTTATTTTTTGAGACAGTCTCTCACTGAGCCTGGACCTCTTCAGGCTCCATTAGGCAGGGTGGACAGCAAGCCCCAGGGGCTTCCCGTCACCACAGCTCCAGCACTGGGGTTGTAGTTCGTTGCTGCCCTGCCTGGGCCTTTATGTGGGTTCTGGGAAATCCACTCAGGTCCTCATGACTGTACTGACTGATTGTTCCACCTCAGCCTGTGGCATTCTGGGGTTATAGGAATGTGATGCCACACTTGGCTTTCTTAGGGATAATTGTGACTTCCATAAGTATAGATTTAGGTGAATGGAGATGTTGAAAGAGATGAAGGTGGAGGAAATAGTGTATACAGGGATGTGCTTGGGAGTTTGTAAACAGTGTCTGCTGAGACTGTGGGTTATGACAACAAATAAATAATAACAGCTGTTGAATGCTGTGTGCCAGGCATTGTATATCACAGGGAGTCCGACTGCTGTGTGCCAGGCATTGTATATCACAGGGAGTCAGACTGCTGTGCGCCAGGCATAGATCACAGGGAGTTCAGACTACTAGAACATAATATCATAAACGGAGTGCCTTAAACCATAGACATTTGTGTCTCGCTGTTGTGGAGTCTCGGCTGTCTGAGATTAAGGTTGCTGGCGGGTCCAGTCCCTATTGAGGCTGTCTTCCTGGCTTGGAGATGACGTGGTGGAGGAGTGAGAGCTTTGGCGCCCGCCTGTTAGAGTGGCCATTGTCCCGTGATGGTGTCCTCCCCCATGACCTCATCTAAGCCTAGTTACTTTTTTTTTTCTTCGAGACAGGGTTTTTCTGTGTAATAGCTCTGGCTATCCTGGAACTCGCTCTGTAGACCGGGCTGTTCTCAAACTCAGAGATCTGCCTGCCTCTGCCTCTCGAGTGCTGGGATTACAGGCATGTGCCATCACCGCTGGGTGCTTAGTTCCTTCTTAAAGTGTGCACCTTATACCATCTTATTAGTGGTTAAGGCTTCAACATGAACTTTAGGGGGACATCAGCTTGAGCTGTCTCAACTGGTCTTAGCAGTAGTTTTTATCTGCAGATACTGAATTTGTAGATGTGGAATCTGAGGCCTGGCCCAAGGTCACAATAAATAAAAGAGCCATACCCTAACTGAGGCAACTATAGTGCTTTTTCCAAGGCTCAGGGGCCAGTGCACAAGAGGAGGCAGAAAGAAAGAATGAAAACACCTGAAGAAGGGTTGGAGCGATGTGTGACACATAGCCATTGCACCCTTAAGCTCTCAAGGACTGTGAGCACCTGCACAAGGCTGGACTTGTCAGCATTCTCTTACAGAGGGGAGAGCTCATGAGACCCCAGCTTCCTGAGGGCTGATAGTTGCTGGGTAGTGGGACTTAACAAAGCTTTTCTGTGGACCTATAAACAAATAGAGGAGCCAGTTGTCTCTCGGAGACCATTAGCAATAGTTATAAAGCATTTAAACACAACACCCAGTTAAGAACATTTGGCTTTACAGTGTAGAGATTCATTTGTCAGGTAGAAGTAGAAATATATGTGAACAAAAGAAGTCAAGAAGATTGGGGCAGAAAGAGCACCTACAACAGCGATTCTCAACTTGTGGGTCTCGACCCCTTTGGGTGGGAATGACTCTTTCACAGGGGTTGCTAAAGACCATTGGAAATCTCAGATATTAACATTATGATTCATAACAGTAGCAAAATTTCAGTTATAAAGTAGCAATGAAAATAATTTTATGGTTTGGGGGTCGCCAGTATGTGAGGAACTGTATTAAAGGGTTGCAGCTCTAAAGGAGGTGGAGAGCCACTGGCCTAGAAAGCAGTATTAATAGTTTCAGTAATATGCTGCAGTATGCGCACCCTGGCTCTAGCCTAGGTTCTGTTTATATTCTAGACCCTCCCTCTTAGCTGCAGGGAGGCTGTTCCAAGACCCCCAGTGGATTCCTAAAGCTGGGTAGAACAGAACCCTGTGTGGCCTGTGGTGCTTCTGGTCCACAGGATGGGACCTTGATGCCTTTCCCCATAGTTAAATACTGACTGTGGACTGTGGCTGAGACGCCTGCAGTTTGAGGACCGGGAAATACAATGGATTTCTTTTTCTGTTACAATTTCATAGGTAGAAGATCCATTCTTACCATATCTTAGCAGCTTCCAATGACTTCTTTTCTTTGCTTATCAAGGTGAACATTTTCAACTTTTCACTCAAGAGTAGCACTGTCTAGCTTCTCTGTGCCATGTCTGAATTGCCGGTGTTGGCATTTGGGGCCGTTAAGTAAAATCAGGGTTACGTGGCTACAGTGTGATATTGTGATAGTTGATCCAGTTGTCGTCAGATGCTCCTAAAGGAAACCGTCACATATGGGGTGTAGATGTGAAGGATGGGGGAGGTTCATGCACTAGGAGGGATGGAGCAGGATGGCCTAAGATTTCATCTCACCACTCAGAGGGCAGTTTCTAACTCGGAACTCCTGCTTTTGGGATTTTCATTTACTGTTTCAGACTGCAGCTGACCCCAGGTTACTAAAACTGCTGTCAGGGGCTCCTGTGTCCAAAACTATATTTCAAGTGGTTCTTGAAATACTTATTTACTGGATACATTATTTTAGGTTGTCAGTCATTTTATCTAGGGGGAGTAGAGGGAGGTTGAGGGAGAGTATATGTGAACTCTCTGTGTCCTCTGTTCAACACGTCTAAATTTTATCTGTTGGCTCCTCCATATTGCTTATCTTTCTTTTCCCTAGCTACATTAAAGGCCATCCCCCTTCCTTTCTTTTGGGGGGACAATTTGAAATGTTGCTGCTGTGTGTCACTAAGGCGAATTTCTTTTTAGTTTTCTACTTACATTTTATAACTTGTGTATCTATGATTTTTTTCCTATTGATTCTTAAGTATTTGTTTAAGAGTTGTCTTTTGTTTTCTTATTCTTTCCTTTAGGGGCTCTGATTAAATGTATTCAGTTACTGTACCCTCCACAACTGCTAGTTTTTCTCTCATATTTTTATATTCCTGCCTGTGTAAGCTATTCTGCGTTCTGCAACTAGCTACTTCTGCTTCCAGCCTTATCGCATTTGTCATTGAACCATGCCTGGGGGGCTTCCCCCTACTGATTATTTTGTTCATTGCTAAAATTTTACTTGGTTTTTCTTGGGACTTTTAGTTTACATTTTTGAGTTTTGACTGGACATAGTGATATGTGTCTATAATCAGTCTTGGCACTCAGGACACTCGCACGGGAGGGACTTGAGTATGAGCCCAGTTTTGGCTATAGATTGAGAGCCTGTATCAATCAACAAACAAACAAAGTTTAACATTTATGCATAGCTATCTTATTTTCCATATCTGACATTCCAAATATCTAAAGTCTTAGGCATGTGAATCTACTATTTCTTGTTTCTTGTGACTTTTACATGAGGTTTGTTTCTATGCTTATAAGAAACATGGTTAATCTCTGACAACTGAACCTAATTTAGGGGTGCTTTTTCTGAGAGCAGGGTTCCATCCAGTGGCTGCTGCCATCCTCCAGGGTGACTGTTGCCCCTCACAGGATCCCTGGAATAATTTAAAATGTCAAGCTCTACTTCCCTTTGTTCCCTTCGGCTTAAGGACACGGTGAACCCTGAAATGTTCAGAGACTGTGCTTTCAGTGCCCCCATCCGCTTTCTAGTTTAGCCCAAGCCATTTCCGTTTGTCTTTTTACTACCCTGTGCTGCCTGTGCATCCAGGGGTGCAGCCAAGGCTTCGCTGTTGGGGTGCCCTGCATTTCTGCAAAGCTCTGTTTTTCTTGTTTTCTCTTTGGATTAACACAAGAGCTACTCACCGTTCTTTTAATGCTTGTTATGAAAGTAACACTTTTGTCATTCAAATGTAGTCTGCTCTATTTCATACCCTTCCAGGATGGTGTGATGTCCCTGGGGAGAGAGAGTGCGCATGACACTGCTTCAAGGTTGGGGCCTGGCGTTTTAGTCATACGCCTAGTCCTGAGATTGTAATCTCTGACCATCTGCCATCTAAGACACAGCAACATAGATTGCAATCATCTGAAGTGTCCGTCATTTTAATAACAGCTGGACAAAGGTGACCTGGAGCTTCCAGCTGAAATCTGAGATTCTTGCTTGTACAGGATGAATGCTGGCTTAAAAGGACAGATGCCACCCACTGTACCCTGTTCATATGCACACTCTTCCTGGGCGATAGAAGGCACACTGCATTATGGGTGTTGAACATCCTAGATTCTTTCCAGATGTTCATGTGATTCATATTTGGATCTTGGGGAAATAATACTGGTTTTAATCCAGATAATTTGAAAGTAATTAAAATCACACCTCCTCTTTTACACTACCACTAAAATATGCATGGTTCTCTCCCTGTGTAATTAGATAATGACTTCTAATTTTGAATGTTAGATCCTAAGAAGTGACTTTCCAGGCATACAGTAAAGTTTTTAAGTGGCTAACTGAGCCAGTACATATTCATTCTTTATAATTGCGCTTGCTAGTTTTGAAAATTTCCAACAGAAAATTCTTCTTCCAAAAATTTAGATGTGGCCTAGAGCCAGGTAAGTGTCAGTTGAAGGCCTGCTGTGAACGTTTGGAAAAGCTCATGGTTGGAGCCATAGCATTTGTTTAAATTGCCCCTTCAGCCCCATTTAAACCTCTAGTATTTCAAGAGTTCCTGCTTTTATTTACCAAGAACCAAAAAGGCATAGATAATTGGTTGGGTTAGCATTCTTTTGCTTTTTGTTTTTGTTTGTTTGTTTTTTTGAGACAGAGTTTATTGTTTATAGAAGACACAGTCTCACAGCAAACTCCCTGATCCTCTGGCTCTTACAGCCTTTACCCCTCCTCTTCTGAAATGTTCCCTAGGCCTTAGGTGCATCATTGGTACCGGATTTTCAACTCTGCTTTATGACTGTGTTTTGTGGTGGTCTCAGCTGTTGCAGATCCTTGATGAGGGTGAGAACTAAGATTTGTCTCTAGGCACCTCTGATGGCTTTTGTTTTATTTTGTTTTTCAAGACGGGGTTTCTCTGTGTATCCCTGGCTGTCCTGGAATTCCCTTTGTAGACCACATGCATACAGTACCCATGAGAGCCAGAAGAGTGCATTGGACCCCCTGGGAATAAAACCTGGCTCCTGTGGAAGGGAAGCCAGTGGTCTTTACCACGGAGCCATCTCTCCAGTCCCTAATTTTTGCCTTTATTAAAAACCAGCCAGGTGGTGGTGGTGTCACTTGCCTTTAATCCCAGCACTTGGTCGGCAGAGGCAGGTGGATCTTTATGAATTGGAGGCCAGCCTGGTCTACAGAGTGAGTTCCAGGACAGCCAAGGCTACACAGAGAAACCCTGTCTCGAAAAACAAAACAAAATAAAACAAGAAGCATAGAGTAGAAAGTATAAATGGAAAATACCAATGAGTTCAGCATAAACCCTACAACAGTTAATTCTATCTGGCGAATGTTGGCAAATAGATACTGGATTCCTGAGATGCATTCTCATGCACTTGTCACTAGGCTGGAATTCCCTAGTTGTCTTACGACCCACTGGGTTGAGAACCACTGTTTTGGGATAACTGTCAAGAGGTTCAGAGATGGTGATGTACATCAGAGAAACACAGCACATTTGTGAAGTGCATTCATGAAGCTGGATATTCAGTTCTACCACTTAATAGTCATGGTCTGAAGCTTGTTGCGCAGTGCTGTAGGCCTCAGCTGCCTCCCACTGGAGAGTCTTAGAGCAGTGGTACTCAGTGGGGATACTCACATGCATGTACAGCTGGAAATATCTGAAGTCATTTTCAGTTGCCCTGGCATGCAGTGAGCAGATACATGTCTCGACACTGCAGCCCGTGAGCAGATTCCCCATCGGAAGGAAAGGCCCTGCCTTACAGCATCTCTCTACTCTAAAATTCAGCATCCCGTGTGTCTAAGTGAGTAGATAGGTAAGGATTTGCCTGTGGGTAGAAAACAACAGAAAAGGGGGAACCAACAAGTTGGGACAACAGTGGACCAGCAGCAGAGTCCCATCCTCCTGATCCTCAGCCCAGTTGCTAAGTAACAAGATTGTTATAAAACAGCTTCTTGCACAGAAGTCCAGTGCAAGAAAACTGTGTGGACTAAGGAAAATTAGTCTTGTCTAGCTAGGTCTGCAACAAGGCAGATTCCAAGATTTGCTGTTCAGTATACGCCTCTAACTTAAGCAACAAGTCCCCTGTGTAGACTCTAAAGAGCTGAAATGAATACAAGTCTATCTAGGAGAGAGACTGGAGAGGCCAGAACTTAATCCCACATTGCTCCGGCTTAATGCTCCTGCATGCGCAGGCTCATTGTATCTTTGGGTCTTGAACTTTGCTGGGTTGGGCATTTCCTTTTCTCTCTTACTTGCCCCTACTTTTTCCTGATTTACAAAAGAAAAAAGAATGTCCTTCACCCAAAACCTGTACAACACAGCAATCTCAAAATGTGAAACCCAGGCTTCACTGAAAAGTCATGGGGAAGATAAAACCAACTAGAATTCCCAGCTATCAACACATTAGAATGTGGAGGCTGGGTTAGTCACGTGCCCCTTTCTGTCCTGGCTTCCTCTGTCATTTGTTTCTTCTAAGACATGGTCTTGCTAGGCCAGCCTGGAACTCACATCCTCCTGCCTCAGTCTCCTGAGAGCGGTATAGCTAGCCTTATCCATTTAGGGTATTTATTTATTGAACCAGCTGTCTATTCTTAATGTAAACTCAGCAAGTTACAGCGGTATCTCCTTTACTCCAAAGCATGCTAGAATTTCCACTAAAATGTCTTGCGGTTCGGTGTTTTCTGGTTCAGGCAGGAAAATGTCTCCCAGGCATAAGAGGTCTAATCTTTTCTATAAATAATCAGGGAACCACTTTTTAGGACTAATGATGTCTGAGAAATGTTTTTCTTCTTTACTCATGAATTTTAAAATTAGATTAATATTTTACAGAAGAATTTAGGATAACCAATTGTATCTTGAATAAAGTTTTTCAACATAAGAATTTTTAATTTTTTTTTTTTTAGTTTGCAACCTCACAAATCAACTTTTCTTAACTGGGAAAAATGCCTGTGGCTATTCTGATACCACTTGTATAAAGAGAAGTATAACAGGGAAAAAACAAAGTGAAAGAAAAGAAATCTTAATTATAGCTAAAGCGTCTTTTGCAAAGCTGAGGGCATACTGGTAGATGGAATCCAGGGCCTTGGAAGGGCTTCCTCCAGAGGGGAGGGCGGGAAGCCTAGGAAGCTTCACATTGTCTCTAGATAACTAAGAGTTAAATGAATTGCAGCTTATGTATGTAGCCTACATATGTAGCTGCAGGGGTTGATAACAGTAAATCTCTAACGTTTAGTGCTGAAAAGCAAACCTGACAAAGCACTTATGGTTGTGCCAGGAGCTCCGCGGAATGTGTTCTACATGAACTATTAATTTATTAAGTCATTTACTTTTGATTTTTCTTTTTTTTGAGCTAGGAGCTTGCAGTGCAGCCCAGACGGGTCTAGTACTCACCATGTAGCCCAGGCTAGATGTGGGCCACCATAAAGTGAATTTGTCCATCTTAGCTCTAACACACTAATAGATTATTTTTGTTACCATTAGGTACTTTGATGGGAGCTTAATACAGTCAGTATTTTGTAAAATAACCCCATAGAGGTATGTGTTACTCCTGGCTTCTAGATAAGGCAACTGACTTATAGTACACAGCAGAAGAGAGGTTCAAAGTCACATTCAGCTCGTGTTTGCTGTGAAGAATAGGACTGTAGAAGGGAAGGAGATTGCCTTAGACTGAAGCTCTACCAAGAGACTACACTGAGAGTCCACTATGAGGATGTGAAGAGAGATGAGAAGGACAGGTAGAAAGGCAGTGCCCTGCTTGTGCACCAGGTCGGCTGTAGTAGCGGAACTAGAGGACAGGAATGCAGCGGTTACTCAGAAGACAGTGAGAGCTGAGGGCGCACGCTTTTAATCCCAGCACTTGGGAGGCAGAGCCAGGCTAATCTCTGTGAGTTCGAGGCCAGCCTGGTCTACAGAGAGAGTTCCAAAGCTACAGAGAAACAAAACGAAAACAAACAAAAAGAGAAGATAGACTCCACAGAGTGTAACACTATACTATTAACCTCATGATCTTCCAGCAGAGAACCAACAATTCAAGTTTTATTATCAGTTTCTTGGGATTACATAGCTGCATGCTTGTAAAACGAGGGGAAGCTGCAGTTCTCCAGAGCCCAGCTTCATCCCCCAGCTGCGCTTTGGGAAGGCAGGACTCAGACTGGAAAGAAGGTACCACACTGTCATCCAGAAAGCTAAACCCTTGAAGATAAGGGGACTTACACTGGGCAAATCATGTGACCATGATTCTCCCATTACAAATAACAGAGAAAAGGGGATAAATAAGTCATAAGATTTAAAACCTAGTAAAAAACGGAGTAATAGTGTCCTGATGGGATCAGAGGCATGTTCCACAGAAGGGAATGTCTTGCCTTGGTATATAACCCAGGTCACCAGCCCATGACTGGGAAGATCACAGAACCTAGGGTAGAAGTCCAGTGGGTTAATTTGCTCAAATGTAACCTTGTCAAGTTGGCTTTCAGTGTATATGCTTAAACTCAGGCCTGGGCTGTTCTCAACTTCAGTCAAAGAAGCTTGTTTGTGCACAGTTGTTGGGGAGATGCGTGATTGTCCACATTCTGAGAATAAGAAATCGAGTGCTCAGTCCTAAGTGGGACATCGTTATCACATGCCATTCCCCCACTGCCACTGCTGCCGCCACTACCGAGTCTCAGGGAACACTAAAGAGAAGTAGAAAGGAGAGTTAGAGGATGGGAGGGGACAGGAAATGTTTGACTTAGCTGTCACACCCATCAACTCACAGCTCTGTTACCTGTGAAAGATGTGTACAGAATCAGTTCAGCCAAAATCATAATTGAAGTACTCCTCAGGAACCATCCCCTACTGAGGAGCTACCGGCAGGTGAGATTCTGGGAGAGGAGAATCATTCTTTCACAAGTGTGTGGCCTCTGGCAGGTTTCCCATGCTCCAGTGCATGGTCCCAACCAACATGTGTATGGGCGGTGCCAACAGGACTTAATGGCCTATCCAAAAAGAAAAAGAGTTTCACAAGTTTTGAGGGGGTCTTGTTTGAGGAAGCTCAGAGAAAGTTGAGGATGAAATGGGGGTAGATATGATCATGTTTCATTGTATACATGTATGAAATTATCAAGAAATAATGATTATTTTTAAAATGGTATCTTCAGACCTGAGCTAATTTTCTTCCTCAAAGTCTCTTAAGCCTTGAAAATGTGTGAGCTGAAAGGTGTTGTGCACAGGTAAGAATAGCAACCAAGTTTTAACAGATCTTATTTACTTTGCACATAGCAAACGTACTTGATGAGAGAAGCACAAAGAGTAAATTATGTGAGCTCAAGAGAACCAAACACAAAACAGACACCTCAGCAGCCCGGATTCTGAACTTTCTCAACAGTTGGCCTTAGTTTGCAAAGAGCAGGTGAGACATTAGCCATGGGCCTTAACCTTGGCCTTAGTGGGGTCCAAATCTCTCATCAGCTGCTAGGAAACATCCTTTCAACATTAGTGTGGGGGTGGGGAGGGCTATGATAAATGGACACCACAGGTGGAAGAGATGATGGAAGAGGAATTCCAGCAACAAATTCATCCCTGTAGTTTGTTGTTTCCTCTGCTCTCTCCTGGGGCTGTGTTAGCACCAGACTATGCTGGGAAAAATCACCAAATTAACCTCTCTGAAATGTTACGCGTATTGTCTTGATTTAATTTTTTTTAAAGATTTTTTTATTTATTTCTGAGTGTGTGCCACCCACAGATTCTAGAAGAAGATGTCAGAGCCCCTGGAGCTGAAGCTATATGTCCTCATTAGCCACCCTATGACGTTTCTGGAAACCATTTGAGTCCCAAGAGCTGAACTTATGTTACCAGGCTGGGCAACGGGCCCTTAACCTGCTGGTCCTACTTTTTCCATTGCAATTAATGTGAATGTTCATAAAAATAGTTTTGGAAGACATTTTAATTTCCTATGGAGTATCCAAAACACAAGCGTGTGTTCCCTAGGGGTTTAAAACGCTGCTTCCAAATAAAAGTCATGAAAATAGTTGTCTTTAATAAATGTCCTTAAACTCATCATTTGAAGTCAGGCGGTCAGGGCTGGAAATGTGGCTCCATTGCTAAGAGCACTGGCTGCTCTGGCAGAGGAACAGGGTTCAGTTCCCAGCACCCATTTGGCAGCTCACAACCATCTATAACTCCAGTTCCAAGGGTCTGACACCCTCTTCTGGTCTCAGTAGCTACCAGGCACACGCACAGTACACATACATAAATGCAGACAAGCATACACATACATAAGACATTTAAGTAAATAAATATAGTAATTTATAGCTAAACCAAATACAGCAAAAAGAGAAAATGTCCTTTCTGGCAGTGTGACGCACTGGAGATTAGTAAACACACCGTCTGTGCGCTCCTGTCCTAACCACCAAGCTCTTGGTCCATCTCTCTCCCCCATTCCTTCCCTGCCTCCTCCTCTTCCTTCTTTTCATCTAGATGTGCTTCCTGGCCTCCATGATCTTAGCCGATCTGCCATGCCACACGCCTCCATGATCTTAGCTGAACTGCCATGCCACACGCCTCCATGATCTTAGCTGAACTGCCATGCCACACGCCTCCATGATCTTAGCCGATCTGCCATGCCACACGCCTCCATGATCTTAGCTGAACTGCCATGCCACACGCCTCCATGGCATGATGGACTGCAGGTTCTGAAACCGTGAGCGAAGCAAACTCTTCCCCCTTTTACAGTTTCAGCACTGTCCCAGGAACAAGCACTGATACACGTAGGAATTAGGTCTAATTAAGAATGCCAACGGTGGTAATGCACACCTTTAATCCCAGCACTTGTGAGGCAGAGGCAGGAGGATCTCTGAATTTGAGGCCAGCCTGGTCTATGGAGAAAGTTCAGGTTAGTCAAGGCTACGCAGAGAAATCCTGTCTCTAATAAACAGTCAAATAAAAATATAGGCAAAAATCTATACAGAGTAATTCCTTAGTACATTTGTTTTTTAATTCCAGACCTGATTTTTTTTTTATGATGTCCCGAGTCTTCAGTGTATAGAAATTCAGGATTCACTTGGATACACGCAAGGACAGTTGTAAAGGAGGGTGGCAGAGAAATGAAAATAAGCTGTGGTGGTGCCTGCCTGCAATCCAGCACTCAGAGATAGAGGAAGGAAGATCAAGGAGTTCAGGGTCATCCTTGGCTACACAGAGAGTTTGAGGCCACACGGTCCTTGGCGTGACTCTATCAATCAAAAAGTTGAGCACAGTTGGTTCTCAGAAAGAAACAGTGTTCGTCAGGGACGTTCCAAACTGTTCAGCAAACACTTCTTTAAGGTCAGGTCACATCATCTGAACATCGGGATTCCAGGGTGCTTTCAAGCTCTTAGCTGAGGAATCTCTTGGCTGTGGGGCAGTCAAGAGTAGGATTCTTTCTCTGGCGGTGTGTAACAGAGCCGTCTCTCTTTTGAAATCACCTCAGCTACTTGCCGTGTAGAAGACCTCAAATGCTTTGCTTTGAAGATGCTTTTCTTCTGAAATCTACCGAGAATTCTAGATTTAGACATAATTGGATTGTTCTATAATGGGATTCTAAAACTGAATTTACAACATCAAAGAGCTTTGTGTCCCATGGTCAGCCTCCCAGGGGTCACGTCCTTAAGGTAAACTGACTCTCTGCACCCAGAAGCCATCAACTGTCAGCTCCTCAGGTGGGGTGGGGCGTGTGGGAGTCCCTCCCTGCTCCCTGCTAGAAGGTTGACTGGCTGGGTCTCGTGCAGGCAGCCACAGCTGCAGTGAGGGCCTGAGCTCAGTGGTCCTGTCATGCACAAAGACGCTGTTTTGCTCCAGACCTCCTGACCTCTGACTCTTACTTTCCTCTCTTCTTCTGCTACAGATGCTGAGTCTTGGGAGGAGGAGATCCCATTTGTGGCTGTCATTCTTTTAAAATTTGATGTATTTTTATTTTATGTGCACTGGTGTTTTGCCATGGGTGTCAGATCCCTTGGAACTTGAGTTACAGACAGTCGTGAGCTGCCATGTGAATGTTGGGAATTGAATTCAGGTCTTCCGGAAGAGCAGGCAATGCTCTTAACCACTGAGCCATCTCTCCAGCCCCGTCATTATTTTTTTGCACTCTAATTGCGAGTTTCTATGTTAACCACTGTCCATTATATCGAGACTTCTCTAATGTGGTCTGAGAGCTACACTAATGTATGGGTACTATGCCATTTTCTAAGGCATTTGAGAGGAGCTGGAGAGATGGCTCAGTGGTTAAGAATACTGACTGCTTTCCTAGAGGATCCAGGTTTGGTTCCAGCACCTGCATGATGGCTTACAACTATCCTATGGGGTCCAGTGCCTTTCCTGGCTTCTATAGACACCAACCACACACTTGGTGTACAGATATAAATGTAGGCAAAACACTCATACACATCATACACATAAGATCGATCGATAGATAGATAGATAGATAGATAGATAGATAGATAGATAGATAGATAGATAGATAATAGATAGATAGGGCTTTGAGTTTCTCCAGTTTTTTTGCATGATGGGGGTTGCAGAACCAGTTACCCAAGGATACCAAGGGCAACCATTGGTAGTTGGCGTCTGAACTCTTATTTTGCAAAGCGCTAATGACTTTATGAAATGAGTTTCTTGGGTGCACTGTCGCTTTTGACCAGGGTGGCTAGGATTCAGGTTTATGTTGTTGGCATCAGGGCTAAGAGGTGGCTATGAAAGAAAGTGTTCACCTGCCACTTTGGAATATTATTCTTATGAACCTCCTGTGTCCTTTCTGTGCCCTGTGGTTTAGTGCTAAGAGCAGGTAACACTATGACAGAAACTTCTGCCTCAGAATCCCTATTTAAAGAATTAAAATTCTGGGGCTGGAGAGATGGCTCAGTGGTTAAGAACATTGCCTGCTCTTTCAGAGGTCCTGAATTCAATTCCCAGCAGCCACATGGTTGCTCCCAACCATCTGTAAAGAAATCAGGTGCCCTCTTCTGGCGGTGCAGGCATCAAACATGCAGGCAGAACACTGTATGCCTAATTAATAAGTCAATTTAAAAAATTATCCCAGGTTTCCTTTAAAAAACTAAAATTACATTTTATTAATTTTGCATATATGTGTGTATGTCATAGCTTGTATATAAAGTTACAGGACAACTTGGAAGAGTCGGTTTTTCTGTGTGCATGTGAGGACTGGATTTGACACAGTGGACTAGGAAGGGCTGAGATTTGCTGTCATTTCACTGTCTTTATCTTCCCAGTCCAGGCAGGAGGTCCACAGGTGAGGAAGGGAAGGCCAGCCGGCTCTCTGGTTGATTTTGTTATTACCAGACTCTCAATGCTGGTTTTTCATTCTCGGATGGCAGCCCCTTGAAATCTTTTCATTCCTGATGTTCAAAACTCAGTTCAGTATCTTACTCCAGTATGCTTTCCTTCAAGTAGAGACTGGTTCTCTTTGGGTGTTTCCAGCACTCTGCACTTCAGGCTGACAGAGTTGGTATATTGGCGTGTGCAGTTGGTCACTGATAAACATCTCGATTCATCTCTCCTTTGGTAGACAGTGGCTAGATTTACTAATTAGACAAGTAACTAACTCAATAAATGTGAACATATTTAGTTTGGCTTAATATTATTAAACATTTGTTGGGTGCCCATATTCTTGGTACTTCCCAGAATAGTTTATGGATTACCCAAAAGAGCATGGGTGTCTTGGGGGTTGTTGAGAGTCACTGCCTTTGCAGGTTGTTCTGCAGAAGCCCCTTGGCCCTCGAGGTTCATGCCTCACTGAGAGCTTGAGATGAGGACGGCCGCCTGAAGAAAGGAATGGATGTTGTGAGGCTTCATTTCCTTGCCATCCTCCTCCTCAGTGGTTTGCACCTAGAGCCAGTTTCTGAGAGACAAAGTGGTAGAGCGCAGCCACACTTGTTAACAGCTGTGGTAGGTGCTGTGCATCTCAAGGCTTCGGCTAATTGGACCGTCCCAGCTATTGACCGTTCTGCATCATGCAGTCAGGAATAGAGCACATGAGTTCATTAAAACATTTTTAGATTATTTTATGAGTATAAGTATTTTTGGCTGCATGTATGCGTGTGTATCATTTGTATGCTCGATGCCCTCTGGAGGCCAGAACCGGGATGAACAGATGATTGTGAGCCACCACCATGTGGGTGCTGGGAATCAAGACTCTTCCGGAAGTGCAGCCAGCACTTTTAACTGCTGAGCCATCTCTCCAGCCACTGGCATTATTTTCTTAAAACCTTTGTTAGATTTATTTATTTTATTTTGTGTGTCTGAATGTATTGCCTACATATGTATGTGCACCATGTGTGTTCCTGGTACTTGAGGTCAGAAGAGGACATTGGATCCCCTAGAACTGGAATTATGGTTAGTTTCAAGACACCATGTGGGTGCTTGAAACTGAACCTTGCTGCTCTACAAGAGCAACAGTGTTTTTAACCATTGAGCCATCTCTAGAGCCACCCTGGCACGATTTTGATCCTTGTAGTAATTTAGTAAACTTTTTTGGAGCATGTTGACACTAGTCAGTACCTTTCTGCAGAAGTTACTGCCATTAAATCTTAATGGCTGTTGCTGCTTGAAGGAACAGGCTCATTTCTAGCTGTGGAGCTAGCTCTTGTTTAAGAATTGTGAATAAGTCAAAACCGTTTTCTTTAACATTTGCTGTATTTCTGACTGCATGATGCTTATTTCAGGTTTACTCGTTCTTTGATCAGTCCCATAGATTATGGAAAGTAGATTGAAGGTCTCTGTGTCAGGACGTTGTTAGTTTCCCTCCCTCCCCAGAAGGACGTCTTGCTATGCGTAGAGTCAGCCACAAAGCTGTGCTTCCTCTGTCTCGGCCTCCTAAGTGCTGAGATTACAGTTTTGCATCAGCATACCTAGTCTGTTTTTTAAAAAAATTAAATGTAATCTTTTGTTGTTGTTTGTTTTTTTGAGATAGGGTCTCTATTATATAGCTCTGGCTGTCCTGGAACTTGCTATGTATACCAGGCTGGTCTTGATCTCACAGACATCCACATGTTTCTGCCTCCTGAGTGTGCTACAATCTAAAATCCATTCTTCCTTTCTTTTCTTCTTGCATGTGTATACTCTTTGCACTTTAAGAGGATTCTAAGTTTTTCTTATTAAGTACTCTAACCATTGAGTGTGTGTGTGTGTGTGTGTGTTTGTGTGTGTGTGTGTGTGTGTGTGTGAGAGAGAGAGAGAGAGAGAGAGAGAGAGAGAGAGAGAGAGAGAGAGAGAGTTTGTCTTACGTCTTGTTTGGGGTAAGGTCTCCCTTGCTCCTGCTGCTCTACTGTGTACTACAGGCTAGCTGGTTCATGAACTTTGGAGAGATTCTCTTGTTTCTGCCTTCTATCGCTCCAAAGGAACTGCAGATGTTCAAGGTTGCATCCTGTTTTTCATATGGGTTCTGGGGTTCCAAAACAGGTTGTCAGGCTTGCAAAGCAGGTGCTTTTACCTGCTGAACCATCTCTCTGACTTGCCCTTGAGTCTTTTTTTTTTAATATTTATTTATTTATTTATTATGTATACAATATTCTGTCTGTGTGTATCCCTGAAGGCCAGAAGAGGGCACCAGACCTCATTACAGATGGTTGTGAGCCACCATGTGGTTGCTGGGAATTGAACTCAGGACCTTTGGAAGAGCAGGCAATGCTCTTAACCACTGAGCCATCTCTCCAGCCCCGCCCTTGAGTCTTTAAGTTATTGAAAATTTAGTTAGTGCTGATAGAAGTGTGAGAACAGCATTAATTTTTTTCCTAATTATTTCACTGTGTAAAAACAAACTTTATGTAACACACAGGAAACATTTCCTTTCCTACTTAGTTTCCTTATAAATCTGCCTCAGATCCAGTCCTTGGGACTAGTCAGTATTTAGGGAAAGCCTGCTGCATACACAGGAGTGAATGGCACTGGCTCTGCCTTCTAGAAGAAGAACTACCCTACAATTTTCTTTTTTCTTTCCCTCCCTCCCTTCCTCTCACCGTTCTTCCTTCTTTCTTCCTCCTTCCCCCACCCCCTCGCTGGCAGTCTCTCTGTGTAGTTCTAACTGTCTTGGAACTCACAATATAGACCAGGCTGACCTTGAACTCACAGAGATCCTCCTGCCTCTGCCTATGCCTCACTATGCATATCATCTGTGTGTAGACACATAAGAAAAAGCAAGAACAGCCCCAAGGTATTGGAAATCTGTTTGGAAAGGTTTTTCTTAATGAAACAAAAGTCGATGCCCCGTGGCCAATACCAGTAAAACTCAGAGAGTTCATGTGAGATATTTGGGATTTGCTAAATTAGCTTCAATTTTGGGACAAGAAAATTAAATTATTTTTTTATCTACCAAGGAGTTTTTCCTGTTTGTATGGTAAGAACTGTGGTGTCTGATGTACAGGTGCCAGCCCAAGTCCACAAGTAAATGTCTCTTCTAGGTGGACAAGCTGTTTGCCTTTGTGTTGGCCTTGTCATCCACAGGATGGTTGAGGTGGTAGGGAAAACCCTTTGCTGCCCTGTACTCACGACATTGTTGCCATGCATGGAACTGTGCATTGAACTAATAGTGTTTTCTCTGTATCTTTCCTGGGTCTTATTTAACATTATCGGAGTTCCCTGTCCATGTGATTTCCCTGCCATCTGGTGATGTTTAGCTTTCCACCTGCTGATGCTTTCAGGGACACTCAGTAAACACTCTGTTCCTCGACACTCTTCCTCACTAATACGCATTGGTGTTTCGTCAGTAGAGCCAGAACTTAGGGTTGTTAGAATCTCGAGAAAGTCCCTGTTTAAATGTATGCAGGTTGTGCAGCACAGGAGTGAGGTAAGGTAAACGTGAGACGAAGGTGTTGGGGGAAGCCCTAAGCATGTGGCTGTTGGAGTCAGAGTGGCAGGCTCAGATACAGATGCCAGAGTAATAGTACATGGTGTTGAAGTCTGTTTGCATTCTCTTAATTGTCTTCTGTTCCTCGCACTCTTCACTGACTAGAAGGGGATTTGAGTGTGCGCATATAAAGAATCTATTTAGAGCCTTCTCTCACTTTGTCCTGATCGTCTCTGGTGGTAGTATTGGAGAAGACAGCATTTATCAGCCTCGGTTAACTATATTGTAAGTTAAACTTCTTCCAGTTATTTGTGTACATTAATTTCCTGATTTATACTCTTTTACCTTTCTTTGTCCAGTAGAGATTTTTCAGCAATGCCCTAAGTATATTTATAAATCAGTGTGCTAATTTTGTGCAGTAGTGTCTGTAAGATTAGAATTCATTGATAAAAGTTAATCCCATGGGCATCACAACTTGTGCCCCAAGTGAGAGCTGACCACAATTCCTCGGTACATTAATTTAAAAAGCTAAACTAACAGTGGAGAACAGAACTGGGTGATGGTGGTGCATGCCTTTAATCCCAGCAATTGGGAAGCAGAGGCAGGTGGATCTCTGTGAGTTCCAATGTGGTCTACAAAGTGAGTTTCAGGACAGCCAGAGCTGTTACACAGAGAAATCCTGTCTTGAAAAAAAAAACAAAAACCAAAAGAAAAAAAAAGGAGGGGGGAGAAGAGAAGAATATTTATTCAGTGTGGCCACATTGGGAAGAGGGACTGTCGTAGTTACTTTTCTAGCTGTAAAGAGACACCATGACTAAGGCAATTTATAAAAGAAAGCATTTAATTGGGGGCTTGTTTGCAGTTTCATGACCATCATGGCAGGGAGCATGGTGGCAAGCAGACAGGCAGGCATGGTGCTGGAGTGGTAGCTAAGAGCTCACATCTGGCCCATAGGAATGTGGCAGAAAGAGAGCCAGACTGGGTCTGCCATGGGCTTTTGAAAACTCCAAAGCCCACCCCCAGTGACACACCTCCTCCAAGAAGGCCACACCTTCAATCCTTCCTAAAACAGTTATACCAACTAGGGACCAAACATTCAAATGGCCTGTGGGGGCCATTCTTATTAAATCCACCACAGGGACAAAAGATCCAGCAAACTTGCCATGTCTGTCTTCAGGTCCTTGAGTTTAGGTAGAGGGCGAAGGGTGTGTCCGTCTAGGCATCCTGGTCTAAGTGTGGCTCCTCCACCACTTGCCCATCGTTGTCTGGGCTTCAATCTCATCCTGCAAGGTGGGCTGTCATTGGTTAGAAAGGTGTGAAATCTGTTTTGGGGAGACAAGATCCCCCTCTGGCTGGCACCCTTCCTTTCTCCCAGCATGAGGTTCTTGGGGAAATTTCCATTTCTTTGGGGGTCCCTTGTATCAATAGTCTGATAATCAGATTAGGAGACACAGCATCTCTTTAGAATACCTTCATTTCTGCCAGGATTGTTAGAGTATCTTTATCAGATGGCAGGTCAATGGATATAAAGATAGAAATGTATTATTGTTTGTCGTCACATGCATGTGGCAGCACAAGTGTGAAGGTCACTGTCACGTTTGTGGTGGCCAGAGGTCAACCTCCGTTTTTTCGGAGCTTTCCATTTTGGTTTTTGGAACAGGGTCTCACTATACAGTCTTGGCTGGCCTGAACTCACTATGTAGACCAGGGTGGCCTCAGACTCAGAGATCTCAGCCTCTGGAGGGCCAGATTTAAAGGCCTGTTCCACTACACCTGGCTTTCCACCTTGGTTTTTTGAAACGGTTTCTTACTAGTGTCTGGGGTGTACCAATTTCACTAGGCAGACAGGTCAGGGAGCCTGATGATCTTCTTGTATCCCCCTCCCCAGAGCTGATATTATAGATGTGAATCAGAATGCCTGGCTTGTTTAAATGGGTGCTGGGATTTGAACACAGGTCCTCATCCTTGCATGGCAAAGCACTTTGCTTATGGAACTATTTGACCAGCTTCCTTTTTTGTTTGTTTGTTTGAGAATGAGTCATAACTACTATGTAGCCCTAGCTGGCCTGGAACCTGTTATGTGGACCAGCTTGAAATTACACTGATCTTCGCACCTTGGCTTCTCCAGTGCGGGGATTACAGGTATGTGCTGCCATGGTTGACAGAAATACATTATTTAGAAACATTATTTTTATCTGTATGTGTGTGAATGTGTGAGTTTTTCTGTGGCACAGGCATGTAGGAGCCCACAGAGGCCAGAAGAGGGCATTGGATCCCCTGGAGCTGGAGTTAGAGATGTTTGTGAGCTGCCCTGTGTGTTCTGGGAACCAAGCCCCGCTCCTCTGCAGAGCAGCCAGTGCTTCTCACTGCCGAGCCATTTTTCCAGCCCCAGAAATGTATTCTTGTCACCTTAACCGTCTCATTAAAACTATCAGATAAATTGTTCAGATAAGGATTTTATTTGTTTTTGATGAACATACACAGAAACAGATTCTATGGAACATTTTTATACTTCCTGGGTTGGTCCTACCCCACCGCTCCTCACCCCCATCCAGGCCTTGTGCCCTTTCCCCCACGAGTCCTCATTCTGCCTTTATGCCACATATATTCTATCATACTCCTCACCTCTTTTTTAAAATAGTTTTTTAATTAAAATATAACTGCATTGTTTCCCCCTTCCCTTTTCTGCCTCCAACCCCTCCCATTCCCTCACCCCTCTCAAATTCATGGTTATTCATATGAGTGTGAGTGTGTGTGTCTGCATGCATGTGTTTATGTATATGCATATATTTTTTATGTATGTGTGTATATAAATATTTAAATTCAACCTGCTGAGTCTATTTAGTGTTGCTAGTGTTTATAGGATTTCAGGGCTGATCACTTGATATTGAATAATCAGGGGTTCATCCCTGAAGATTTGTGTGGGTCTTGACCTGAAAGTCCTCAGACCTTCCTGAGGTCTAGCTTTCATAGTACCAAAAGATGCAATGCAATCTGCCAAGGAAGGGAAGCAGTCAGCAGTCCTACCCAGCTGTGAACCACACTAATGACCAGCAAGGCAGGCTGTCCCTGAAGGTGAAACAGTGATGCTTATATCTTGGTAGTAGCCAACAGTTCTCTAATTGGATTAAAGGTTTCCCTCCTTAACAAGAGGAAAATCATGCCTAGTACTGGAAACACAGGCAACTACCTGAAGCTAGTAAGTTCATACGTCTTATGGGAAACCTACTACTGCCACCTTACTAGACCGGCATAATTCCTAACTGTATGCTAGAACTTAGCCTTATGCCCACAGGTAAGTGTAGCGCTCACCTTTCTTCAGAGAAGCTTCTCTTTGCAGCAGATGGAGCTCATTAGAGAAAACCCAAACTGGTCAACTGATTGTGGGGTGCCCACGCCCAGCAGGTACATCTGCAACTAAACTCTTGCTCCTAAGGCTCAGGAACATTTGGAAGAGGGGGCAGAAAGATTGTAAGAGCCAGGGGAACAAGAAGTCTGCTGTTGAGATTTTTGTCTCTTAGAAATGAGAGGGAAGGTGCATTGATGACCCCTTAGTAATGTGAATGCCTGAACAAGACCTGAACAATGACAACACCAATAGACATGCTAATGTGGAAGGGGAAATCTCAAGGGGTCCCACCCCCAGACAAAGAACTACAGATGCTCATCCCTCTTCGTTTCTTTTCTCTCTCTCTCTCTCTCTCTCTCTCTCTCTCTCTCTGCCACTGTCTGTCTCTTTCTTTTTGAGATAGGATCTCACTTATGTAGCCCTAGCTTTCCTGGAAGGCTAGCCTAGAACTCAGAGATCCACCTTCCTCTGTGTCATGTGCTGGGATTAAAGGCGTGCACCACCCCACACTTGGTTTCCCTCTTTCTTAGTACTCCTTCCCATTTCATAGTTCTTTCTCTCATTTCATGACTTCTTCTCACACCCACTCCTACATAAATGCTTGTATAGAAAAATTAGAAACTCAGACTCATGTGTTTTGAGTTTGGGTCACTTCCCTTAATATAATCCTTCCCAAGTCTATTCATTTTCTCAAAAATTCCATTTCATTTTTCTTTTTCATTTTCTTTTTGACTGAATAAAAGTCCATTGAATGTATATACCACATTTTTATTATCCAGTCACCTATTGATTGGCATCTGTGGTGAATATATTTCCTTAATGTTGTGAACAGAGGAACAATAAGAATGAATGCCCTGTATCTTTGTGGTAGGACATAGAAGGCTTTGGTATATGCCCAAAGTAGTGTAGCTGGTTTTTGTGGTAGTTCTAGTATTAGTTTTTAAGAATCATACACATTACATAGTGGCCACCCTGGTTTTTACTCTATCAATGCTCCTCTTTCCCCACATCCTCATCAACATTTGCTAAATAGACACTTAACAGTGGACCCCAGGAAATGGGAGTGTCTTCAGGAATCTCATTCTGGCAGAAGGAAAAGCACCAGCTACAGGGGAATTTGTTCTCAGGAAACAGGTCTACAGCTTAGACCACTTCACAGGATGCGGCCGAAGCCAGAGGACAAAATGGTCAGTGGTGGACAGGTGTGCCTGAACTGACTGGGACTGCTTGGATGTGCAAACCCTTGTCCCCTAGTAAAGATGGATGGAGGCAGCGCACAGGGTCTCTCTGTCCCTCTTCCTGTGTGGTCGCATTGAATAAACCTCCTTTTTCTGATTTTTATCATTAACTGCACTTTTAAAAGTGGCTTATTTGGGACAGGTGCCTGAATTTGGCTGCTTGAGGTACAGACTGTTGACCCCAAGTTTGGTAACATTTTCCCTTAGTAGTTTCAGGTTTCAAGTTAAGGTCTTTGTTCCATTTTGAACTGATTTTCATGCAGGTGAGAGAATAGGTCTAATTTCACTCTTTCGAAGCTATGTATCCAATTTTGCAAGCACTGTATTTGTTGAATAGATTGTCTTTTGCCAGTGTATGATTAAAATTTTTAAAGTCTTGATTTTTTTATGTGTATGGTTATTTTGCCTGCATGTATGACTGTGCACCATGTGTGAATATGTGTGCCTGGTGCCCACAGGAACTGGAGTTAAAAATGGTTGTGAGCCATGTCTGTTCTAGGAATTGAATCCAGGTCCTCTGGAAGATCAGCCAGTTCTCTTAACTGCTCCAAGCCTCCAAGTGTATGTTTCTGACAGTTTTGTTAAAATTAGGTTGCTGTAGCTGTGTAGGTTTATTTATAGGCTTGTATTTTGTTCTGATGTGCTTATCTAATTATTCTTTATCAATAAAATCTTGGGAGTCAGATATCATGGTAAGAATTTGAATGATCAGAGAAGTGGTAGAGAAGCCACCAGTGACCTCCCATCTCTTTTGTTCCTCCTTCCAAAAGACTGAGACCCTCTCTTAGCCCTGCCCCACTACTTCCTGTGTTTATCTGTCCTCAGTCTTCAAAAACCTCTATGGTTAATTTTGGTCAGCTAGTAGCTAGCTCTTCCCTCTAATTCAAAACAAACTTTATTGTCAGTCTTGGGAGCATCAGAATGCAATCTAAATATCACACAATATTGTTCCTTGGTCTTCACGTCTGTTTTTGTGCCCTACCATGCTACCTCTGTCCCTGTAGTTCTGTAGTATAATTTGAGGTCAAGTGTTGTGAATACTGTTCTTTATACTGAGTATTGTTTTGGCTTCCTGTGATCTTTTGTGTTTCCATATAAATTCTGGGATTTTTTTTTCTGGTTTTGTGAGGAATAAGACACATTTCTGATAAAAGTACTTGAAGTTAATCCCTCTCCCCCACCTAAAAAAGTAGTTGTTATCTGTGCCTTAAAAAAAAGGATCTTATGTTTTTATTCTGATCCAAACAAGTCTCTTGACTCTCCTGGGAGGCCCATCTATCTGCTGGAGAGTGTTTGCTTTGTGCATGACGTACAGTGTTCTCTGTTGCTTTCCACCCACAGAGCTTCTCGTGGTGAGGAGGAGGTGTGATATAGGAAAATTATGAAGGCTTTTCAGACCTGCTTTAATTGATGGCCCAGATGGTGAGGAAAACCCTTTGGGGAGATAAAAATTAAATGAGTGATAGCAGATTTAAAAGTTCGTAATTAGACATTCACTTTCATATCTCTCTCCCCCTCCCCAGCTCCGTCCCCCCCCCGTGAGTGTGTGTGTGTGACTGTGTGTATGTGCGTGTTACGTTTTAGACTGGGTCTCATGCAGATGAGGGTAACCTCTTACTGTATAGCTCTGGATGGCTTTGAACTCCTGATCCTTTTAATCCTGCCTCTTCCTCCCACGTGGTGGGATTATAGACAGGTGCTACCACTTAGCTTGACTCACTCTCTGGTCAATACTTCTTACAAATGCCCAGACTTTTATTTATACACCAAGAATCCTATTTCTCAGATGATAGTAAGTTTGTTGAGGTCAGTTTTGAACTTGACATTGTTGATATCAGCACCTATAAAATCATCCTCCAGTATAGTAATAATGGCTAGCATAAGCCAAATGCTCTCGGCATGTGGGGTACTGCACTCTGTGTGTGTTATCTTATTTTTTTCTTGGGTTGCGTTGTTGTCTGGTCAGAGGTCGCAGCCTCCCCTTGGCCTAGCAGCTTATCTCAGTAGCTCAGCAACACCCTTCCCTCCAGCAAAGCTTCCTGCTCTCTACCTGCCCTTATTTGGAAAATGTCCCTGGGCCTGGAGGACTGACCTTATCTAAAAGCGTCTTTACCTTGACCCGTGGCACCATCTCTGCTATAGGACTTTACCTCCACTTACTAAGCCTTGTGATGGGAGCGTGCCACTTAATGTGAATTAGGGTTTGTCCCCAGGCTGTCCAATCCTATATAGTCCTTATACTCTGGAATAGGGCTGAGCTGATTCACTGAAGTCTGTCTTCTGGAGGGCTGTCTCCGTTCCTGCTCATCTGTCTCTGTCTGTTGTTCCATCTCTTTCCCCTCTTGACCTGGTGGCCAACAGGCTGAGTGGGAAAGAGGAACCCCGCAATTATTTGTTGTCTGAGAAAAGAAAGCATTATAATCATTCAAATCTTCCACATTAGGAGAGGTTAGGATCCAAGTCAGGACAGCTGGTAAGCAGAAGCCACGCTATCACACCACTTCCTTATCAAACACTTAGCTTTTAAATAAATATCTTTTAAGCAAAACGGTGAATGAGCTGAGCTTAACATTAATTTTCCAGAATCCCAGGGATGTTTGATGCCTCTTTACAATAAACTGTGCTCAGTGTGAGTGGTCAGCATGCTGCTGTGCTTGGCGATGCTTGTAATTAAGGCACGTGATGCTCCTGACAGGTTGCAGTGTAAACACATTGCCTCTCCACTCTTTTCCTTTAAAGTAGAACAGTTAAGAGCAGCTACCGGCATGTCTCAGTGTGGGCTTCACAAGTACTGCTTCGTGCAATGCCGAATTAATGTGGCCTCATCATTTCAGTGCAAATTAAAATGTGGATTTTCACCCCAGTTCTGTAGTAAGTGACCTGCTCTGGGGACCACTAAGTATTCCATGGAGCTTAGTTAAGTACCTTGACTGGCTAAGGGTGAGACCAGAGTGTTCATTCAGCTATCGTGTCTTTGGTCAGGGTTCTCCTGCTTCTGTTAGCTTGTGCTGAACTTGACAGCTGCTCTAGAATCATGATGGTTGTGGCCACTCTCAGGAGACCCTCAAGAAGGCCTATTGACATTCTTTTGTAGTTAGGGGAGGCTCGCTACAGGGCTCACAAGATGCTCAAAGGGCTTCCCTGAGGTTAGGCAAGAGGAAAACAGTTGGTACGGGGGAACTCTAGAGTAGTGTAGCCTGTGAGTGTGTGGGTATTCTTAGGGGTATAGCTTTTTTGCTATTTGTTCATGCAGAATTCTCCTGGTGGACTCTTAAGTCCTGAAGAGCTAGGAGTTGCCCAGGGACCTCGTGGTGGCCTAGCTACCTTTGTGTCACCCATGAATGATCTCAACAGTCTGGACTTGTGTGGGATGGTTTCTTTGGCCTTCCCTCTATAGTGCAAATCGGTGCTCAGTGGTTTGCTGAGTTTCTAAAAATCTTTAAATTATGGACAGTGTGTGTGTGTCTGTCTGTCTGTATGTGTGTGTGTCTGTATGTGTGTGTGTGTGTGTGTGTGTGTGTATGACAGGGTTGTATACATGGGCATGGTGTCTGCAGAAGTCAGAAAAGGTGGAAATCCCATGGAACCTGGTTATAGGCAGTTGTAAACTGCCTGATGCGGGTGCTGGGAAATGAACTCTGATCCTCTGCGAGAGAATGTGTGCTCTTAAGCACTGAGCCATCTCTTCATCGACTTGCTGATTTTTTGTTTGTTTGTTTGTTTGTTTAACATTTCCCCGGAAAATGATGAAATAACTCTATACTAAATGTTGAGCACATTGGGGTGTGAGTCAAGATGTCAGGAATTTAGATTTGTCCCAGTTTGGATAAGCTGTTCCTTTTTCTGTGGAACCAGGCACCATCCTGAGAATACTAGAAAATAAGCGAGCTTTTTCATGCTTCTGTTGGGATTCAGTGTTCTTTTGGTAAGGTTTTCTGGCCGCTTCAGCAGCACCTCTCACTGGCTCAAGAAGAAGGCTGATCATATTACTCTGCTGACTTTTTATTTCAGTTTTTATTGAGTACTTGCTACGTACCAGCAATTTTTATAAGTCCTTTATATGCGACACTTAATTATATCAATTACTTTACGAGATAGGCCCTGCTTTCAGTATTTCACAAATAACCCAAATAGTATGGTAAATGACGGGTCTCTTATCAGCCCAGGCAGTACAGTTCCAGAACCAGTGTCAGTTGCTGTCAGTGGAACATTTACTTCTCAAGATTCAACAGCAAAACAATTATGAGCCCCTATTATATGCTAATTCCTGTACTAGCTCTGATGGCTCGGAGTGACCAGACAGAGTGCTCTCTTTCAAGTGCCCTTTGGCTGGAGTGCTTTGCTAATGACCTTGTAAGTGGTTTATTCAGCAGCTCTGGGCCAATCCAGCTCCTGCCCATTACACAGAAGGCAGCATATTAAGTTTTCCTTAGTACCAATCTGTTGCTGCAGTCCTCCCAGGAGACAGGGTTTTCATCCTCCAACCTTCCTTTCTCGTGTTGAAGATGTCTTGTACTGTGTACAGGCGGATTGTTTTAACTTTGAAGAACATGTGTTCTGCCCACACATGCCTGGAAGCCCTGTTAGGTTTCTCTCCTTTGCCTGCTGCACTCAGTGGCTACATGACCAGTTTCCTTGTCTGTAATTTGGGTGATCACAGCACCCATCTCTTAACGATAGTTGAGGGGAATATAAAAGTTGTTTAGGAAGCCGGGCGATGGCGCATGCTTTAATCCCAGCACTGGGAGGCAGAGGCAGGTGGATCTCCTTGAGTTCGAGACCAGCCTGGTCAACAGAGTGAGTTCCAGGACAGGCTCCAAAGCTACACAGAGAAACCCTGTCTTGGGGTGGCGGGGGGAGAAAAAAGTTGTTTAGAATTGTTGTGGTTTGCACAGAACAAACACTCCAGGGAATTCTAAATGCAAATATGTAATCAATGTACACACATAAATATAGTAGCTTAGACTGTCTGACTTGAAGCAAGTTTCCATTCTGAGGCTGAACATGAAGCTTTTTTGGGGGTGGGGCATTGGTGGTGTTTGTTTTTGGATTTATTTGCTTTGCTGAGACAGGGTCCTCCTATGTTGCCCTGGCTGGTCTGGATCTCACAATGTAGCCCAGGTTGACTTCAAAATGGTAGTGTCTTTCTTGTCCCAGCTTCTACAGTGCTGGGCTTTGAGGCCTGTGTATTCATGCTGATTTATACAGCTCATTTGAAATTGTTCTCCTGTGATGAGAATGTTGCCAGGAGATGGATTGCTTTCTCAGAGAAGCTGTTTTTCCATCTTCCCCTCCATTACTTTCTTTTGTGCTGCAGATCAAACTCCAGCCTCGTGTACGCTAGGTTAATGCTACATCTCCGCCTGGTTTTTAGAAACTGATTTTATTCACCCATTTCTTTTCCTTAGGATTGGCCAGAAGCAGCATAAAAGGACACTGTTTGGCCTTTCATTGGTTCTTCTGTAGCTGACTTAAAAATAGGTGTGTGTTGGATAGGAGGCCAACCTGGGGGACGCAGGAAGGATGTAAAGGGGACAAAGGTATTTCTAGTCCCTAATTCTTTCCTAGGAGGACATGGTTATGTTCCTTCCATACCTGTCTTCCAGTGACTGTTTTAATTGGTCTACAATCAGTACTAGCTTTTGGGTTTGGAGTTTGGTATAAACTGTCTGATAAACTGTCTGTATTTTAAGTATCTAATTTGATAAACAGCATATATGAAAGGCCTTGCAACCTCATTAAAAATAGTGAGAATAGACCCTGTCTCCTGACGCTTCCCAGTGGACATACCCCCGGTTAGCTGCCCCTCTGGGTACTGCACCACCTGCAGTTGTCTCCTCAGGGACATACACATCGCACACAAGAATCCCACCCCTTCCTCACTGCGCCCCGTTCTGCTTTAGCAGTACACTGATACTTATTGTATGTATACTGGTTTGGATTTCCATAGTTTTTAAAAGGATTTTATTTCATTACAATTTTTAAATTATGTGTATATATGTGTCAGTGTCTGCGTGTGGATTTGTGTCCATGAGTGCAGTGCTTACAGAAACCAGAAGAGGCCACCAGAGTTCCTGGAGCAAGAGTTACAGATATCTGTGAGCCACCAGTGTGGGTGCCGGGAACTGAACTCTAGTCCTCAGTAAGAACACTGTGTGCTTTTAACCACTGAGCCTTCTCTCCAGCCCCTGTTTTCTGCAATCATACATAGCTGAGTAAAACCTGATGTGCTCTTGACCAGACTTTTTTCACCAAGCATAGTTATTCTGAGCTTCATCTGAGTGCCTCTGAGTTTACCCTTTCTTCTCGGTTCATAGCAGTATTGCGTGAAACAGTGGCAATTGTTTTTCTTTAGATTGACGAGCATTTGCATTATTTCAGGTTCTTAGTCACACACACACACACACACACACACACACACACACACACGTTTCTCTGAATATAATTTCCTTCTCTTTTGTATCTAAGAGTCGTATGGCTGGGAAAGTAGGAATATATCGCAGTTTTGCAGGACAGTTCTCCAAATTGCTTTATATTTTTACTGGCGAAATAAAATGTTTGATGTCTGTATCAACAGTTGTGGTCAGTCTTTTTAGTTCTGGCCACTCTTGTCAGTGTACAGCAGTGTCTTGCTGTGGCTTTCATTTCCAGCTCAGGTGTTGAGCATCTTAGGCTTATCCCCTGTAAGATGTCTCATACTTCCTCATCACTGTTGCCTAAGAGTGCAGGCAGTCATACGTAATACGCAAAGGAAGAGTGTGGCTGTGCGCCAATAAAATCATCTGTGCTAGAGAGCATCTGTGCTAGAGAGCCTGGGATTGTAATTTACTCTGCCCTGACATAGATGACTGTGTCCATGTAAATAAAGACAGTTTTGCCTTTTTCTTTCTAATTTTTTTTTGAGACAGCCTTTCTGTGTAGCCCCTGGCTGGCCTGGAATTTAGAGATCCTCCTCCTGCTTTGCTTCCTCCTGCCTCTGGGATTAAAGGTGCATGCCACCGTTACCTGGCCATGTTATGGGTTTTTGTTGTTTAATTGTTCATGCCTGGGTGCACCAGCTAGAACTTCCAGTACAGCATTAATGGAAATGGAGGGAATAGCTGTTGTTGTTTTTTTTTTTTAAAAAAACAAGGTTGTTGTTTATCAGATTAGAAAATTATATGTCTTATTCGTTTTTGGTTTATTGAATGAATCAGCTTTTGGTTTATTGATTTACCTCTATCTTTGTTTTTTTCTCAGTCTATCTGAGGAAATCACGTTTAATTCCAAAAAAAAAATATGATGAATATCTTCTTGCCGCTGCATTTCTGTTTTTCCTCCTGATGAGTAATATCAGCTGATCAGCAGGTGTTAAGCCAGCCTCGTGCTTCTGTCCCAAACATTCGGTCTTCTTCATGATGGCCAATCTTGTCATTTTATATAATAAAGAATATTGACTGTAGTTTTCTTATAAAATCTTGGTTTTGCCCTCTGGGTCATGCTGCCCTCACATAATAAGGTGAGGACTACTACTGTTTCCTCCTCCTTGTCCTCTTCCTTCCCCTCTTTTTCTTCCTATTCTGTGTTTCTGGGGAGTTTAGGAAGAATTGGAATTTTCACATTAAAGTTTTGGTAAAATTTACTAGTGAAGTATGTTTGGCCTGCAGTTTCTTTATGGGGAGGGTTTTAATTATAAACATTTTTATTTAAGTATATGAGTATATGAAACTATACTGGTTACTTACTCTTGAGTGAGACTTTTCAGTATTTTTCAAGGAATCTGTTTATTTCATCATAATTGTCTAATTTGTAAGTATGAAATTGTTCATAATGTTTTCATTTTTTAAATTCTGTATCATTACAATGTTCCTTTTTCCTCTCTCCTTCCTTCCTTCCTTCCTTCCTTCCTTCCTTCCTTCCTTCCTTTCTTTCTTTCTTTAAATGGTACCTAGAGGGACAGCCGTGGATTCTGGGAACTGAACTCTTTATATTTTTGGTTTCAGCCTAGCCTTTAACGGCTGAGCTATCCTTCTAGGTCCAATGTTCCTTTTTTTGACAGTGTTAATCTATATCTTTTCTTTGTTGTTCTTGCTCAGACTAGATAAAGGTTTGTTAACTATTAATCTTTTTAAAGAACTAGCTTTTGGTTTTATTGGTTTTTGTTTTCTGTCATGTATTTTTTGGTTTGATGTTTAGTATTTCTTCCATTTTCCTTATGTTGAATATAATTTGTTATTTTTGTTATTTCTTAAGATAATATCTAAGGTTACTGATTTGAGACTTTTCTTATTTTTAATGTAAGTCTTTTAGGTGCTATACATTTCAAATTACTGCTTTAGTGGCCTAGCACAGAAAGCTAATGTCAGAATTTTCATTCATTTTAGAATTCTTTTAAAAAAGATTTGTGTGTGTGTGTGTGCATGTATGTCTGTCTGTGTGTGAACATGTGTCTTTGTGAGTGCATGTGCACAATCATACCTGTGCCTACAGAGGTCAGAAGAGGGCGTCAGGCTTCCTGGAGGTGCAGTTACAGGCCGCAGGGAGCAGAACTAAGGTCCTCTGCAAGAGCAGTGACTCTCTTAGCTGTGGAGCTGTTTCTCTCTGGCTCTTGGTTCTGAATACTTTTTTTGTTTTTGTCCAAGACAGGGTTTCTCTGTGTAACAGTCCTGGATGTCCTGGAACTTGCTCTATAGACCAGGATGGCCTTGAACTCACAGAGATCTGCCTGCTTCTGCCTCCCAAATGCTGGGATTAAACCTGCCTCTGCCTCCCAAATGCTGGGATTAAAGGTGTGTGCCACCACCACCTGGTGGTATTTTTTTCTTTAATGACTTTCTTTTTTTCGTTTTCTTTTCTTTTTCTTTTTTTTTCGAGACAAGGTTTCTCTGTAGCTTTGGTGCCTGTCCTGGAACTAGCTCTTGTAGACCAGGCTGGCCTCAAACTCACAGAGATCCTCCTGCCTCTGCCTCCCGAGTGCTGGGATTAAAGGCATGTGTCACCACTGCCTGGCTCTTTACTGATTTTCTGTCTACTTGTTTTGTTAATTAATAGAACTGCTGAAATTTGCAACCAAAGTATCTCTTTCTCTTTTTTCAGGATTTGCATTAAATTAGGTTCATGACTCTTAGAATTTTATGTTCCTGAAGAATCATTATCATTTAGATAATTTTCTTTACTGCCAGCTTGGTTCCTTGTTCTTTGATTTTATTGTTGCTTATGTGTATGTGCGTGCATGATTTTATATGTACTGTGTGTGTGTAGGAGTCTATGGAGTCCAGAAGAGGGCATCAAGCTCACCACAACTGGAATTGCAGAGGGTGAGTTACCTACCGTGTTGGTGCTGGGACTTGAACCCAGGCCCTCTGTAAGAATAGTGCATGCTCTTAACTGCTGAGCCGTCTCTCCAACTCATGCTTTAATATTTTGTTGTTTCTTCTGGTAATGCAAGGATCATCTTCTATTTACTGTGCTTCAGAATCAGCCATTTCTCCAGTGTGTCCTGGATCCTATTAGCAGAGAATGCTATTCAGAAAGCAAAGGTGCCTGCACCTGCAGGCTCTCTGTGGAACAGGGCTGGGCAATACATGCATTTCTTTTGCTCTGTGCGTGCCCCTGTGTCTCCTTCTTCAGCTGCGTACATTAAAATAAAATGTGTATGCTGGTATCTCTTTTCCTCCATCACACAAGCTTGGATTGGCCCTGCACACTTATTTCTTCTCTCTTTGTAAGAAACTTGGTTTTCTATCTGCAACATGTTTTATTTGTTTAACTCTTGTATATAAAGAGTTTTTTCTGAGTCGCTAACCTACATTGCTGTTGGGTAAAAAATCAACGAGGGTGCAACGTCTTGCCAGAAAGTGCTTGTCACCCCAGGGATCCCTGCGGATGAAGCACTGTTGTTTTGCAACAATTTCCTTTGTCACATTCTGGCCTCTGTCTTAGCTTCCTAGACATCCTAGTTGATTCTTTTTTTTAAGTTTCCACAAGGGCCTGGAGAGATGGCTCAATGGTGAAGGCACTGGCTGCTCTTTCAGAGGACTGGGGTTCAGTTCCCAGCCCCCACATGGCAGCTCACACCTGTCTGTAACTCCAGTTCCACCCTCACACAGACATACATGCAGGCAAAACACCAATGCACATAAAATAAATAAATTTAAAAAATTAGTCGTAATTTTAGGAAACAAGGTCCCATAGATCTCTGATTCTGACCTCTTGACAAAGGCTTATTTGTGTATTCGCTGTTGTAGCCCTATCCTCCAGACACTCCATTCTGGTCTCCTTTCTGGCATCTCTTTATTTATTAAAGTAACTTATTTCATGAATACTGACTGTATATATTTTTAAGCCAAACCAACAGAAAAAGTGCCATGGCATGGCTTTTTACGTAAAAAGTATGTAGGTTAGGCAGGACTAAATTCATTAATTGAATTTTGACACCTGAAATTAACAGCAAGGAAATCATCTAGGAATAGCATGGCTCTGTCTTCATTCTCGTTGGAATGGTCGCCTTCAGCATGGGGTCTTGAAGTTCCCTCTGAAATAGCACCTCTCACGTTCTTACCCACGGCAGAGCCATTTAAAGCCATTGAGTGGGAGCTGACCAGCGGAAAGCAGCTAGAGACCTCTTGGTCAGATAGTCCAGAGCCTCCCACCATTGCCACTTGTAAATCGCTTCAGTGCAGTAACCCTCCTCCTGATGGTGAGGTGCCTGGTGTTTTCTTTTCTACCTCTTTTAAAAAATTTTGTCATTCTTGCCTTTTTCTTTTCTTTTTTTTTAAAGATTTATTGATTATGTATACAGTATCCTGCCTGCATATATCCCTATAAGTCAGAAGAGGGCACCATATCTCATTAAAGATGTTTGTGAGCCACCATGTGGTTGCTGGGAATTGAACTCAGGACCTCTGGAAGAACAGCCAGTGCTCTTAACCTCTGAGCCATCTCTCCAGCCCTTGCCTTTTTCTTACGTTTATGAATTTATTCATTTATTCAGTGAGCTTTAGATATTTAGTCATGGTTGTATATATGACATTAAAGTGTTGAGGTTCCTCTTATTGGCCTGTTTCCTTAAACTAAATATAAAACTAAAATACTTATTTTGAATTATTAGCTGTATTTTTGTTGACTGCATTTAATTATATAGTCTGTATTTGTATAATTTATGCACTGAATATACATGCATCTCTTTCATGCTTTAAATTAAAATATTAATAGTTTTGTTTTGTTTTTTTCATGTCATGAACCAAGGTCTTTCTGCAGCTCAGGCAGGCCTCTCACTGGCCGTGCATTCAAAACTTACCTCGAATGGTCTTCCTCCTGTTCAGTGTTCTGAGTACTGGAATTCTAGGTTCTGAGCTAGCACACCTAGCTGGTTTGAATATTTTTCTTATTCATTGAGGAAAGAAAAATAAACATTGCTTTATCTATAAGAATATAAGTCAGTGGTCTTGAGTTAGAAAAGATTTTCCTGTAATAGACTTGGTTGTATATATTCTTGTTCTGTGTTGGTGGAACTGACCTGAAGCTAAACTATACACATGAGAATTGAACTCTTCTTCCTTCCTTCTTTCTGTCCGTCTGTCCTTCCTTTCTAATAAAGATCACTCTTAATTTCCCCCATCCTTTAACATTTCAGTTACACTGGATAACTTTATACCATGTTTATTTTTCTTTTAACATGTTATGTTAAAAGAAAGCTGGAAGTCCTGCAGCTTGAATGTTTCTCGTTGCTATGACAATGGAATAAACTCTCATCCCTCTTTACAGTGGTCTGTGGTTGGTTGAATTATTTTACCATGTTCAGTCTGGGAGCCATGAAGTGGCTATTCCATTCAAATTCTAAAGTAGGACCATGGTTCTCCACTGTCTTTGACTGCAACACAAAGGCTGTTTCCATATACCTCTTTAGGCTACCGAGACAGAGAGGGCCTGGAGAGTATAAACAAGATGGAAGACCATTGTGGAGTGTGTGCAGTTGGAACGGGAATATAACTTTGAGTTATTCTTTGTAGCACATAGAGCGCATATTTTTGTCTTGGAATTCTGATACCAGCATTTGTAATGAGATGCAAACAGTGTTTACAGGACTGGGCTCACACAGAGAGTGGCTTTGTGCCAAGGTCTCCACTCAGGACAAATGTTAGGGCTGATGTATTTGCAGATGAGGTGTTTTACAGGATAAGAATGTGCCTTGACACATGTTGTGTATTTAGTCATAACTGCTTGTCGTGCCTCAGCACCTCCAAGATGAGTCTTATGGAAAAAGATCAGAGAATTGTATGTGTCTAAGCTCTTGAGCCAAGAACAGTATTTACTAGGTCTGATTAGGCTGCTTTTAGAAAGGTGACAGTGCAGGGTTTGTACAAACACAGTGACCAGCCTCTCTCTACCGAGTGTGTTACGATTCCATTACTATTTCAGTGCAAAGCTAAACTCATGGTAAGCAAAGCAGGGGTGCCATCTAGCTCTCTTTGTTGTATACTTTTTGAATGATTAAGAAAAAATGGGAATCATTAACCAGTTAGACCAACCTTACAAAAAGATAGGATGCTGTTATCCTGGGTCACTCTTTCCCTTCCTTCTCTTTCTGGTCTGCCTTTCTCCCCATTCCTGCTTCTGTCCTGGATCTTCTTTGCTCTTCATCTCTCCTTCGTTCTTCCTGGAAGAGCCTGTGACGCAGATGCGAAGGCCATCATGTTGCTTGGAAGTTTGGTACTGAAGACTATAGCACGGCTGTCCCCTGTTCTGTTGGTCTTTTCGCACAGCTTCTGTGCACACACTGCTCACTTCTCCCTCTACACCCCCCAGACCTTCTTACAATGTGTAGAGCTACATGTTAGAGAAAGGAGAGGAGTGGGGCCTCTTCTTCCAGAACAGTTATTTCTGACATGCTAAGTCTATCGCAGGCATTGCTTGACAGAGTTTTACTATTTTCATATTAATCATGTTTGTGCTTAAGAAATCTTTGATGAAGCTGAGCAGTGATGGTGTACACCTTTAATCTCAACACTCAAGAGGTAGAGGCAGAGAGGCAGGTGGATCTCTGTGAGTTTGAGGCTAGCCTGGTCTACAGAACGAGTACCAGGGGTACACAGAGAAACCCTGTCTCTTTAAAAGAAAGAAAGGAAGGAAGGAAGAAATCAATCAAGCAATCAACCAGTATTTGGTGGTGGAGCCGGAGAGATGGCTCAGCAATCAAGAATGCATCCTGCTCTTAAAAAGGACCCGAGTTTGGCACTCAACGTCCACATCAGGTGACTCATAGTCGCCTGTAACTCTAGTGCCATCTTTTAGACTCTGAATGTATCCTGTGCACCGTCCACCCCTCTCCGTTCTGTGGTCCCTCCATCCCGACATATGCACATAATTAAAAATAAAGATCTTTTTCAAAAAATAAATCTTTGCTGACTTGAGATGGGAGGCAGTGGAATCAGATAGAAGCAGCACCTCATCTGATGGTTTCCTACTCACTTAACATGGAGATGTCAGAAGCCACTGCTCCGAATCGGCACTCTGAGTTTCCATTGAAGAATTCTTCTGAGCATATGTGTGGTGGAATCTCATACTGTGTTCTTTTACGAAGTACCACAGCCAGAGCATTAGCATGGCAGCATTCTTCAGAGAACAGATCTCAGGAGAAGAAGTATGGTAAGGGATTGTCTTGTGAGAGTATGAAAGCTGACATATTTAGAATTTATGATGCGGCCCTGCAGCCTGGTGACCCTGGAGAGACAGTGGTGCCACCAAAGACATTTTGCTGAAGAACTCGCTTTCCTATTGGGAGGACACTTTTTAATTCTATTTAGATCTGCAGCCGACTTTAGGATAAGATCTAATGATACCAAAGAATCCAGGGTTCCACAGTTTAAATAGTAATGCTATGCAAAAACACCCTCCAAGCTGACACATAAAATTAAATATCCAAACCAGATTTATGATTTATTTTTTAATTCCATCATGTTTTGCTTGGCCTTTTAAATTTTTTTATTATTTATTTATTTTTTTAAGACGGGGCCTTGCTCTATAGCCCACACTGGCTTAAAACTCATTCTTGTCCTGCCCTGCGCTCCCACGTGCGGCACCAGCCAGGCTTATACCTCCTCTCTCAGCGTCTGTTTGATTCTACTGACATTTAGTTTGGCCTTGATCACAGTGGGCAAGCATGGGCAGGGATTCATCCAGCTGTGCTGTGGCCAGCACCTGTTTTGAATGATTTATAGTCTGCTGTGTGTTGGCAAATAGTTCTGGACAGTAGTGTTTTGTGTCCTTTCTCCCTCAATTCTTGTCCTTAAATTCCTTGAAAGTTGAAGAATAAGCTGTGATATTGTTGAAAGGATGCTTTTTACTAAAACAAACCCTAAAAAAACAAAAACAAAACCCTTTTATTTAAGGTGGATTTTGCTGAGCAAGTATAAGTAAACGTTCTGTTTTGATCAGTAAACATGTAGTTAATGTTTATGGCAAAGCCTGTGCGACCGCTTTATATTTAGACTTGAGCCCCAGTGGGCCAGCAGTCCCACAGCGCTGTGTGCTTGAGTCCTGGTTAGGGGAAAGTTTCTTTTGAGCAGGAGACAAAGTGAACAGAATGTCAGAAGGCTAAATATAAATCCTTCGCGAGCTAGTCACACGTAAACTAGTTTTTAGCCAACAACATACTGTAGATGGAAATATTTTTAAAAGAAAATTTTTATCTTGGTTTATAGTGCTGAGTATAAATCCCAGTTAATGAAATTTACATGAAAAACCAAGATTATTGATTTTTCTCTTTTAGCTGGCTCTGTTAAAGATAGAACCCTTTTATCTCTTGTTATTGTAGCATTTTATTTGTGAGTCAGTCGATCTGGTCTACTGTTTATATGACTTTAACTTTAAAAAAGAAAAATAAAAAAGAAAGTGGACAAAAAGAGATGCATAGTTTCATTGGGATTTTGAGCAGTGTTAACGTGGGCTGTTGAGTCACCTTTGGAACTTGGCTGCAGCTCCTGGGACACCCAACCAGAGTCAGCCGCCCTCTGCTGCACTGGATGTGGGGGCTGAAGCTCAGCGTCCCCCACTTCAGTTTGTCTGCTTTTGTCGTATTTTACATTATTGGTTGGCTTTGCTTGAGGTCCTAGAAGCATTTTATAGCCAATAACTCTCTGGGATGGTAAGAGGAAGTATGGGCATCGCTGTGCTGGGCAGCAGGCTGCTTCTGAGCATAGCTGTGTGGCTGACTGCTCAAGGCTTCCTAGGTAGCACTGCGTGTAGTGGCTCCAGGCATGTTCGCTGAGCCCTCAAGCTGTGTGCATCCCAAGCAACCAGGGGGAGTTGGGCAGTGGTTCTTTTAAAATTGCCTTTTAAAATTAACTATTTTAGTTAGTATAGTGGGTGTCAACATGATATTTCCATATGTGCATCTCATTGTACCTTGCTTATATTTGCCCCTCCTTCTGCTTTTCCCCCACCTCATCCCTGTCCATCCCCTAATAGCCCTCCTGCTCCTGACATTTCCCCCCTATTTCTTTTTTCTTTTACCGTTTCCTCTTCTTGCCTCTTTAGACTTCTTCCAATGTCATGTGTTTGCGTAGCTGCATAAGAGAGAAAATGTGCTGTCTTTCTGAATCTTGCTTAGACTTGCTCAGAATTTAAACAAGTGAAGAAGGATCACCGTGTGTCTTTCCCCCTCATCCTGTCCCCAGACCCTGGCAGAATTTCTAGATCTTCCAGCACTGAGGGAGGAAACTGCAGTTGTTGTCCACAGCTCTACGATTGTTCCAGATGAGGAAAGGGAAGGGGAAGCGAAGAGCACGGCAGCTTGAGGTGCTCTGGCAACGAGGAAGGGCGTTGTGAACGTCAGCACACCCGCATTTCCGCCCTTCCCTTATTGTTGGTATCTTGCGAGCTCCCTGCTCTCCCCCTTAACTTAGTTCCATGTCTTCAGCAGGAGGAAGAGGTGTTGGGTTGAAGATGACAGTGCCAACTGCACATCACCCCAAAGCCTTTTAAAGGCCACTTCCCTGCAAACTCATCTAAAAAAAGGCCTCAGTAAAACAATGCTCTATCAATTTAGACTTCAAAGTCTGATTTATGTTTTCCTTTTAGTTTAAAATCTCTGTTTGCATGTACCTGTTGCTGTCTATTTCTGAGTGGATTTTAGCAGTATGTTTTCTATAAGAAAATGTATGAAATAAATCAGGAAGTAGGAATGACAAGTCCAAAACTCCTGGCCTGTAGTCTTGACTGTCCTTGTTGTCACTAATGTCTCTAGGCTCTGTTCCCCTGCCTGGAAGTACATGCCGTACTCTTTAAACTCAAGGATACCAGGAGGTGGAGTCAGTATTGAGAATGTGTTGTTAGCTAGCCCCAGTGATGCACCGATGTACAGCTCATTAGAATCCCAGCAGCACTGTGTGCGTCCTTCCCTTGCTCCATCGCCTGTCAAAGTACTGGGGGAGGGGAGGAGGCCCCAGTGTCTGCTCGTTCTTTTCTTTACAGTAAGCATCAGTCTGCAAGAAGGATGGTAATTTCCTTTAGCAGAATAGTCAGCTGACCTACAAGAAGCAAACCATCCTAGCTGGTGCCAGTCAAAATGCTGCTGTCTGTAAGTTTAGGTCTTATTTCTGGTCTGTCTTCTCTGCACACTGCTGACGGGCTCCTCATATGTGGAATTTTAGACTCCATGGCTGGCGGATTTTCATGTGACATACCTCCCCCTGACTTCTTTTGTTTTTTCAGGAAAAGCACAAATTCTGCTCGTGGTTATAATGTCCAGAAGGATGGAATGCTGGTATTTCTTGGAGTTAGCTTCTTAGCCAGAGGATATGAACACGAAGTGACCTGAGGTCCTCTGACCTGCCGAGCTGCTTTTGCTCTACTCAGACTTAAGGATGCCAACTTTTCTCTGGCTTGCTCTCATTGTGTTACCAATCACCTGGGTCTGGTGGTGCACCTAGGCTATCCTTGCCTTTGGACCATTTTAGCTTTTGGGAAATAAGTAGATAGATCATAGATAGGGGATTTCCAGACGTTTATCATCCCTCCTTCTCTCCTCTTTTTTGAGACAAGAGCTCATTCTGTAGTCCTAATTGGCTCTGAATTTTCCATGTATTATAGTCTGGCCTTAAGTCCCTGCTCCTCCAGCCTCACACCTCCTGGTTCTGAATCACAGGCCTAGTGCTTCATTGCTTTCTTTTTATTTAATTGTTTTAAGGTAATTTTTATTTTTTGAAAATGTCACACATTATTTATACAGCGTATTTTGATTATACCCATCTATCACAACCTTCTTCCAACACCACACCTGTTTCCCCCTATACTAGTTCTCTTCCAGCTTCATGTCCTCTTTTTGTTACTGTTGTTATTAATAACCCTGAGTCAAATTAGTGCTCTCCATATCCACATGAGGGTGTAGCCATCCCTTGGGACATGAGCAACTGTATCCCCAAAGGAAGTTTGACTCTTTTTCTCTCAGACACCATCAACTGCCAAGACTTCCTTTACTAAGAATGGGGCCTTGGGCCCTTCCCAGTCCAGATTAGAATGTTGACTGGCTTGATCTTGTATGGGTATTGTGCCAGTAACCACAGCTGCTGTGACTCCGTGAATGCAAAGCTGTGTTGTATCCAACAGTGAGCACGTCACATCTCTCTTCTCCATCCACTGCTTTTAAGGTCTTCTCACCCCATTTTGTGAAGTTCCCTGAGCTTTGGATGGTGTGACATTAATATAGACGATGCATGCATAGCTGAGAATTCACAATTCTTTGTACTTGGCACTTGGACCAAGTACAAAGTCTATGTATTAACAACTGTCCACTGCAAAACAAAGCTTCTCTGTCCAAGGTTGAGAGCAGTAGAAATCCATGGCCATGAACAAAAATCTATAGAAAGTAGTTTGACAACATGGTCATTTAGCAAAAGAACAGCTGTAGGATTTCCAAGTCACAAGCCTTTGACTAGGTGTATAGTATTAGGCACAAAACACCTCCCGTGGAGCAGGTTACTCCCATAACAGTCATGCCATTATCATACCAGTGGCCATATCTTGCAGGAGGTCCGTATTGTAGCACACAGTGCCTAATACTTAGTCAAACTGTTGGTGTCTTTTCTCCTTAACAGCCTGCTTGGCACCTTCTGGTACAGTGTAAGCTAGTTTCTTGGTGAGTTTGAGTTGATAGTTTGAGTTTCTTTCTCTATATCCTGCATCCAAAGCTAGTGGTGTCTTTAGCAAGAGGGTCTTACATCTAATTAGTGGACAACCAAGAGCAGTGGCAGTGGCCCGTGCTGATTTGAGTGCCTCTGAGGCCTCTACCATCATTAACTCGTAGAGAGGCTTATATCAGACCATAGCAAGTCTGTGGGACAATTTTCTTGATTAGTGATTGCTATGGGAGGGCCCAACCCATTGTGGGACCCTGTGCAGGTGGTCCTGAGGCACATAAGAAGAGCAGGTGAGCAAGCCATGAGGAACAAGCCAATAAACAGCACTCTCCATGGCTTCTGCTTCAGTTCCTGCCTTGACTTCCCTCAGTGATGACATGTGAAAGGGTTTGTAAGATGAAATAAATCCTTCCCTTCCCAAGTTGCTTTGGTCATAGGGTTTTATTATAGAAATGGAAACCCAACCTAAGATACTAAGTGCCATTTAAAAATAAAATATAGGCTAGAGAGAGAATTTGGTCAATCAGGTGCTTGGTCTTGAAAGCACCGAGGACCTAGTTAGCTCTCTAGAGTTGTACACAGCTGATCGTTTCCACTTTCAAAACTCTTGCCTTCTATTCTTTAGGTTATGAGAAAGAGAGGTTTATGGTAGGCACACATATCTGTTGACCTTTTTGAAAATTGACATTGTCAGCAGTGTAGCTACCCCAGGCCTAGACAGCAGTCCTGGAGTTGCTCTGCTGCTGTCTGCTCTGGTGTTTACACCACACTGACGAGTCTCCCCATCTCCTTATCCTCTGCCTTTCTCTAGCTTCTTGTGACTCTCAACGCTCTACCTCACTTCCATACTTTAGCCCATACTCACTATGAAAGGGACTGATTTAGTCGTGCAGGCTCTTACGAGTCACCTCAGGAGACCCTGTGGTCATTTTTGGGAGGTCTCAATCCCTCAAAGCCAATTTTAGTTTGTCGTCTAAATCAGAGCAACCATACCAAAAGAACTATTAGTGGTAACTTCCATTAGAAGGAACTTGGGTGGGCTTGGCAGTGCATCATATCTTACTCCCCACTCATGAGCCACTGGGAGCTTTCAGATCAAAGGAGAAATAGTGTTGTACTTGCAGTATTTTCTGCTGGCCCGCAGAAAGGGCAGCTTGTGGTTATCCTAAACCAGATTACCTTCAGGTGTCTTGGTTCTGCAGCCTTCCATAGAAGTAACAGCAGCTCAGGTATATTCTGATTCTGCTTTCCACCACCTTTTATTCAACCCTTCCAGACTTTTGCTAATATGGGAGTGAATTTTCAGTAAATAAGGAAGTGAACACACATCAGAATCATTGTATAGGTCCAAGACTTGTAATTCTGCAGTCTAAACTCTTACCAGCTCACAGCGCTGTCTTTAGCCACAGAGTAAGCCAGTATCCTGAACCATCAGTAAACGATTCTGTGTCAAAACACTCTTGGGGAATGACAACTTTTCTTAGAGGCTAACAGCTGAAGGACAGCATATTATAGGTGGTTTATTATCTCTGCGAGATTGGTTGGAAAATGTTGAGACCATGGAGGCAGCGTATCTTTATTCCATCAAGTCTACAAACTTAGCTGCATGGAAGTCACTGTACTGTTACCTCTCTCACGTCACTGAAGTCTGGTGTGAACTTCTCCATGTACTAGATGCACTGGGCTGGATGAACACACAGTAAGGCAGACTCTGAGTTGGCTGATCACGGTGCCAAAGAGGGATGCGGCCATCCTGAAGGGGAGGCTTCAGGTCATGGGTTTTAACCGTGCTGTGCCATCAAGATTGCCTGTATAGGACTTGACACCTAGAGAAAAGGGAAAGGCAGGGGAGGAATGGTAGAGGCCCACAGTCCTTATGAGAGACGGCAAAGCATCAATAAAGAAGTGCTTGGAAAGGCTTTAGCATTCTAATGGCTTTGTCTGGGATGGAGAAGGAAAGTGGGCTTAAAGAGACTTCTCTTTCTCTCGGTTCCTCCAGAGGGCATACTGAAAGGAAAGCATCACTTCTGGTTGTCTCTAAGAGACTGGTTAGGATGTATTTTCCATCCCCTGTGCGTTGTGGCAGACATCCACATCTACATGGAAGGAAAAGCTGTGGCCTCCACCCAGTGTTCCTTGTAGAGTATCTAATTTTACTTTTGCTTTCCCCTTCAGGCTGCTTGATAGGGGCAGTGAATCTCAAATCCAGCAACCGAAATCCAGTGGTACATGAATTTGAAAGTAAGTACGAATAAACAGAGTGGAATGGGCCCCCTGGTGGACATTGTGTAGCTCTGCAGCCAACCCAATACCTGTTCCTCTATTGTGATTATTTAATTAAATTAATTTGTTTATGCATTTGTTTGTTTTAGACAGGATTTCACTGTTTAGCCCTGGCTTGCCTGGAACTCACAGAGACCGACCTGCCTGCCTCTGCCTTCCAAGTGCTAGGATTAAAAGTGTCCACTACCATACCCAACCTATTATCATTTAAAAAAATATTTATTTTATTTGTGACTGTGTGTCTGTCTGTGCACATGGTGGGGGATGCTGCAGAGGCCAGAAGGGGGCCTTGGATCTCTAGGAGCTGGAGTTACAGGTAGCTGGGTGCTGGAAATTGAACTGCTCTCTGCAAGAGCAGTAAGTGCTCTTAACCACTGGGCCACCCCTCCAGCCCCTACTCCCTACATGTAATGGTGAAGAATGTGCAGGATGGCTGCTGCGTATGAGTAGATTAGTGTGTACTCCGCGGTTTATATTTGGTGCCATCTGTTTCCTGCCTATCACTGTGCCTGTACAACAAAGAAATCTCATATAATAGATTCAGCGTCTTTAATTTTTATGGCAAACAAATCATCTTGGAATCTTGGGAAAATTAAGCTTATACTTTTCCTCCCATTGCTAATTAGGTGTGGAATTGTCTTGTATCATTACGGACTCACAGACAAATGACCCTAGGATTGAATGGAAGAAAATCCAAGATGGTCAAACCACATATGTGTATTTCGACAACAAAATTCAAGGTACGACCCCATTATCCTCTGTGCTACTCCTCTTTTGTCCACAGGCTTTGGAATTTATTCACAGTAGAGATTTACCCAAGACTGTTAACCTGCACCTGTAGTTAGGACTGTTCTGATTTTCTTGTGAAAATTTCAATTTTAGCATCGATATTTGGAGCCTCCCTGTACCTTTAAGATGCAGATTGAACAGTAGCAGCTCATTAGTAAAGACATCTAATCTCTGCACAACCTACCTGTCTGATAAGTCACAGCAAACAGCTTCTTTAGCCTTGTTGTTATGACCTATGGCAGATAAAGTGTGAGCAAGTGACAAAAGGGTCATAACAGAGCTGCACTGTCCAGTGTGAAGTGTGGGGGTCTCCCTCCATTGGCTGGCGGGACTAACATAAACTGCCATGGGATGTCGAGGAGGAGGAGAATGAGGGCCAGGCGTCTGGACAGTAGGCTGCAGAGTGCTTGGTAGCCAGACAAGATAGCAAGTGTGGCATGGTGGGAGATGTGGTGGTGGGAAAGGATGCTGCATATGGACACACAGAAGCCAGGAAGAGCGTAGCCAATGAGAAGAGCTGCAGCCAGAGAGGGAAAAGAGGAAGACATGAGGTGTTCTAGCTCAGACAAATGAGGACAGTAGATAATACCCATCAAAGGTGCTAGGAGAAGCCACATGCTCATACGATTTGAAGACTCAGGTGAAAAGAGATGGGAGATAACAAGCCTGAGAGCAGGACCATAGCATATCAGATTCCCTTTTCCGTCTGGTGGACCGGGGCTGAGCTGAACTACAGACGTTGCAAGGGTAGAATTGCTAGGACTTGGCAGTGCCGAAGGAGGTAGTGGTGGGGCGGTGAGAAAGAAGCTTAAGTGTTACAGCTCTGAGAGGAAAGGGATTCTGGCAGTGGGGAGCTAAGGAATGCCATAAAGTCACACCACAGTACAAACTTCACACAAGAGATTTACTGGGAAAAGCACAGCGGGGTTGCTAGCTACCTCTGTCTGAAGAGAAGTAGCAGAGGACTGGGCATTATGTAGGGTTTCTTGGTGGGTGGAGCTTTCCAGGGTGGCCTGCAATTGGAGGGATTTTGTGTCTGATCTTGGGGCAAACTCAGGGATTAGTGGGATTCTGTGTTCTGATGTTGGGCTTTTTTCCCTGTATGGTGGGGCCTGGCTATTCTCCTGCCTCAAGGGGCTGGAAATGGCCTGTTTAGGCAGTTAGAGAAGTCTGGGAAACGGGCTTCTTGCACCTCTGAGGGGCTTTTCAGAGATAACACAGAGTAGGATGTCATTTTCCTTCTCACACTGAGGGAAGAAATAGGAGGTCCAGTGTGGGTATGTTCAGTTTTAGGGAAGTTGTAGTCTCTGTGATTTGAGTTCTACGTGTTATCAGGAGTTAGATGCTCCTAAAAATAGTTTGTTGATTACAACTGTAGCTCAGTGGTATAGTGTTTGCCTAGCATTCATAAACCCTGATTTCAATCTCTAGGACTGAGGAGGGGAAAAAAAAAGGCCAAAACCCAACAACATTCAAGGGCTGTATGTGTAGCCCAGCATTAGCACCCTTTGGAGGTTTACAACTCCAGGGGATCTGACGCCTTCTTCTGGCCTCCACAGGCCCTGCATGTGTGATGTAGACAAAACATCCATACATAAAAAGAAGTAAATCTTAAAAACGCCATACTTATTAAAAACATAAAAATCCAATGTATTTTGGGCGCCTGGAGAGACGATTGAGTTGTTAAGAGTGTGCACTGTTACAGAGGACCTGAGCTTAGTTCCTAGCACCACTCAAGGAGCCTTAGCTCCAGCTCCTGGGTATCCCGTATCCTCTTCTGTGCACTGCAGACACTGTCCTCATACCTGCACATACCCACACATATACATACAATAACAAAATAGATCTGAAAGAAAGAAAACCCCTATTTCCCTAGAGCAAGGGGTGTGGGTGGGCAGAGTGATGGACCACCGATCTAGTATGCACAAGGCCCTAAGCATCCCTTGCATCACAAACAATAGCAACTTTCTTTTTATGGACTCTTAGCCATAGCAATGGCTACTATAAAGAACATCTACCACGAAGAACCAGGTTGGAGGCAGGACTCGTCTTAGGCTTTGGTGTAGGACTGTGCCCAAAGCACATATTAGATCTGTCCCCCTTGAAGTTGTCATAGGCACATAGGTATGGAACCACCACCCTGTCCAATCCCAGAAACTTTCCGTAGCCAAGAAAGAAAACAATGCCTGTGAACAGTCAGGACCCTTCCCTCACTCCTTAGCAGCCCTCTGTCTTCTCTCTGTCTCTCTGCATCCCTTTTGGAGACTTTATATAAAGGGGACATTATTCTTATGTTCTTGGCTTCTTTCATGTCGCATAGTGCTTTCAGAATTCATCCACGTATAACGTGGACCAGAACTTTGTGGCTGAGTCAGTGTTCATTGTGTGGTTACTATGTTATTTTGTCCATTCACCAGCGGATGTGTGTGTAGTTGGCTACTTTCACATGTTAGCTGTCAGTATTCTGCACTCATGTCTGTGTGAAGACCAGATACACAGCTACTGGATCATACAGTAGCTTCATGGTGAGTTTTTGAAGAAACTGTCAGACTGCTTTCCAACGTGGTGTCTTTTTTTTTTTTTTTTAAAGATTTTATTTTCGGTGTCTGAGTATTTTGTCTGCAAGCATATCTGTGTACAAGATCTGTGTGCTGGGTGCACAGAGGTCAGAAGAGGGCATGGGCTCCCTTGGAACTGGAGTTGTGTGTGGATGTGAGCCACCATGTGATTGCTGCGAACCAAACCTGGATCCTCTGCAAAAGTAATATAAATGTTCTTAGCCACCGAGCCATCTACCCAACCCTGGCTTCATCGTTTTACATTTTCACTAGCAATGTCAACCCCCACCCCACCCCTGGAGTCTTACCAACACTTGTGATCACCTGACCTTTGATCTAATTGTCTTAGAGGATGTATAAAGATGTCTCAGTGAAGCTGAACCTTCATGTGCTTATTGGGCAGCTGTATATTTTCTTGGCAGAACATCTAATCAACTGTTAGTTCACTTGCAAAACTTGTATATTGTTATTGCATTAGAAATCTCTATATTCCAGAGACTAGTCTGATGTGACGTGGAGAGTTTTTCCCATTCTGTAGATTGTCTGTTCACCTGCTTATGTCCTTTAAAGCATAAATGTTTTTTAACTTGAAGAAATCTAATATAACTCCATTTTTTGGTGCTTATGTCTTTGCTCTCATATTTAAGAAGCTATTATCTAACTTGAGGTCATGAATATTATGCCTTCTGGAGAGATGGCTCAGTGGTTGAGAGTTCTGGCTGCTTTTGCAGAGGACCTAGGATTGATTCCCAGCACCCACATAGTGGCTGGCAACCATTTGTACCTCAGGCTCCAGGGAATTTGGTTCTGATTTCTGTGAACACCGGGCACACACCTGGTGTACAGACATAATGCAGGCAAAACATTCATACATATAAAGTAAATAAATCTAAAAAAATATGCTTTTTTTCCCCCATAAGACTATTATAGTTTTTGGGATAACACTTTGCTAATGTTGCTCAGGCTGGCCTGGCGCTTACTGTGTTGCCCAGGCCTGATTCAAGTTCCTATAAGTTTATAGAGTTGCAAATAGATGTGCCGTTAAGCCCAGTTCTCATCTAACATTTTTTTCCCCCAAGACAAGGTTTCTCTGTGTAGGCCTGGCTGTCCTGAAACTTGCTCTGTAGAACAGGCTGGCCTCAAACTCACAGAGATCCGCTTGCCTCTGCCTCCCGAGTGCCCCACCACCTGGTGTCTTATTCAATTCTTCTGTAGGTGTTTGTTGACTAGGGAGGGCAGCCTGTGTTTAGCTTTCTTCTTTTGCATGTGGATAGCCACAACATCCTTTGTGGATTTTGTTTTTTAATGTTTATTTGTTTCTCCTTTTAGTGGGAATTCTCTCTTGGAGATAATAAAGAGAAAACAAGGTTCTTGGCTTTATCTTAAATACCAGTTATTATTTTTGATGCTCAGGTCGCATATGGGAAGAAGTCGGTGGCCCAGTGCTCACAAACATCACTTCTTTCATCTGGGGACAGGATAGAAAGCAGTCTGCAGTCTTTTTGTTCTGCCATCAAGTCCAGCCCCACACTGTCTTCCAGTGGTTAGCAACTTGCGTCTTCTTTTTCACAGGGGACCTGGCAGGTCGTACAGATGTGTTTGGAAAAACTTCATTGAGGATCTGGAATGTGACACGGTCGGACTCAGCCATCTATCGCTGTGAGGTCGTTGCTCTAAATGACCGAAAAGAAATCGATGAGATTACCATTGAGTTAATTGTGCAAGGTGGGAACCCATCAATGTGAAGCAACTTACGAGTCCTTAGCGCTAGAATATTTTGATTTTGATTTCATTCTTCCAGAGCTGCATTCCTTGGGCTATATGCAGTTTGGAGAGGGGAGCTAGTGAGACTGTCAAGAGCTGGTGGGAAGGGTGGGAAGACTGGAGACAGAGGCAGAGCACCCGGTGTGTTCCTTACCAGCCTAGGGACAGCCTTTGCACAGTCTCCTTTTCAGTTTACTCCTGAAGGTGGAAGGACTGGAAACTGGGATTGGACACGCGGGGTGGAAAGAGCTCCACTAGCAGGCAGCCTGCAGATGGGCTGTGGTCTTTGGAGCTGGTTTACTACTCTGGGTTTTGTTATGAAGGGCTTCCACTGAAATTTAAACACCAACCTGTATTTTACCTGCAGTGAAGCCGGTGACCCCTGTCTGCAGAGTACCGAAGGCTGTGCCTGTAGGCAAGATGGCTACACTGCAGTGCCAGGAGAGCGAGGGCTATCCCCGGCCTCACTACAGCTGGTACCGCAACGATGTGCCGCTGCCTACAGACTCCAGAGCCAATCCCAGGTTCCACAATTCCTCGTTCCTTGTGAACTCTGAGACAGGCACTCTGGTAAGAGCACCTCGAGAGTGAGGATGCAGATGCGTTTGTTGCAGCCTTGGATGCTTTAAGGAAACCTGTACAGCTAGAAAAGACCAAAGGGCAAGTAAACAAATGGGTGGGCAGTATTAGAATCCTAGTTTGAATAATCAGTCAAACAGGTAAATCATCATGTGAGAGAAATGTGATTATTGGGGAGATGTTTGATATTAAGCAATTATTAACACAATTGTATTGTGATTGTAATTCTTCAGTCCTTATACAGAGTAGTGGTTCTCAACTTGGGGATTGAACGACCCTTTCACGGGAGTCACCTAAGACCATCGGAAAACACAGATATTTACATGAACATTTATAACTGTAGCAAAATTACAGTTATACAGTAGCAATGAAAACAGAATTATGGTTGGGGGTCACCACAACATAAGCAATAGGATTAAAAGGTTGTAGCATTAGGAAAGTTGAGAACCACTGATGTAGAGATATACTTAGGGATAACATATATCTGGAATTTACTTCAGAATAACCTACTGGTAGTGGGAGGCCACATGGGAGACAAAAAGAAAGAAAAAAAAGGCTTGGTCAAACACCAGAGGACATGCTGGCCTTGAGGGACTTCTCAGCAGGGGGTTGTCTTGGTTCATATACCCAGCTGCATGTAGTGATCAGGTAAATCGAGACAGGATATTTGGTACTGTCTAAGGAGAGTGATTAGGATTGCTTTGACTTCACAGTGAAAGTGAAGTTGGCTTCTCTGTATCCTGGAGAGAATTCCTTGTTGCATGCTCTGAGGTGAGGATCACGTGCCAGGGAAGCCATAGGAAGGCCACAATAGATGAGCTGACTACTCTGTGGTCTCATCAGGACTTTGTCAGCCTTGGTGTCTGTCACTCTGTCCTGTTGAGTAAAGTAATACTTGTCATTTCTGAAACAGGTTTTCAGTGCTGTCCACAAGGACGACTCTGGGCAGTACTACTGCATTGCTTCCAATGACGCAGGTGCATCCAGGTGTGAGGGGCAGGACATGGAAGTCTGTGAGTCACTGAGATTACGCTGGAGTCTGGGGATTAAATAGGACATTTGGAGATGAATGCTAGATGTCAGTTTAGCTAATAATCATTCTGCCATGCATCACTTTTCCTCTGGAGCTGACAAGGGACTCATCAAATCCAGTGGAGCCTGAGGATTGTATGTATGAAAAAGCACAGGATCTAAATAAGTAGATCCTCAGACAAACTTCCAGGCAGCTTTGGGTATTGGCGACACAGTCATGGAACTTTCACAGGGTGTAATAAACTCTTTGGAAAATGATTGAGGTGTCAAAACCCAGGTGTATGGGGTCCCTGACAGGCTTCTAAGGATTTAGTCTGTCATAGTAGCTAGTTTTTCAGGAAAAGCACCATGCTTTTCCCTGTTCTGTGATGTCATCTCTTGGGAGTGGGCTCATGGGAGGAAGCGGATAGGCTGAGTTGAGCCACATGGGGAGCTTCTCAAATTCTCAGTTGTGGCCACCCCTAGGGCAGTGATTTCCATAGCCTGTTGGAGGACTGTTACACACAGGGCTCAGGGACCACCCAAAATTTTTGGAAGTGTCTGTGTACATGTAGCATTCTGGTGTCAAGTTTGGGGAATTACTTTAGGGGCATTTGCTGTTGTAGGAAGGTTTCCTGCATCTTTGTTTACATAAAGGAAATAAACTACTAGAGCCTCCACCTGATCTTGCAGGGGTTCTAAGAGGGCCGAGGATGGGCAGCCAGTGAAGGGAAAGGGCAGGTTTGCACTTAACAGTTTTATGTCTAACATCTGAAGCTCTCTTTTCCCCAAGTAGCCCCAGGTAATCTACAGCAAAGGCAGGCCATATAAATTAGGAAGGTTACTTGCCTTAGGGCTCCTGGCTCTTAACTCTACAGAAATATAGCCATTTCTCCATGAGTAGTATCTACAAGACCTTAAAGCCTTTTCTACACTGGTAAACTTCTCAATGGCTTTGAGTGTGACTAGCAAGTTTCACGATCAGGGATTGCGGTAGCCTTTATCTTCTAAGCCAGAGAGATGTTAAGAGTCAGTTTCCTCTTTTGAAAAAAGTAGGCACAAATGGACAGAGGGGTAAATGGGGTAGGGTGGCAGTAGGGGTTGGCAAGGTGACCTAAGAAAGTCCAGGTCTTTTGAATGATCATACCATCTCTGCCCATAAACCTTTTCTGTAGATGATCTGAACATTGCTGGGATTATTGGGGGAGTACTGGTTGTCCTTATTGTTCTTGCTCTGATCACGATGGGCATCTGCTGTGCGTACAGACGCGGCTGCTTCATCAACAATAAACAAGATGGAGAAAGGTATGCCTGCCTTGTCTGAAGGTGGAGTTCAGGCTTATGATAACAAATCAGCACACCACTGAATGGTCCTCTTCTGTTCACAGTTATAAGAGCCCAGGGAAGCACGACGGAGTTAACTACATTCGGACAAATGAAGAGGTAAGAGAACAGAAAACCTATGCGAGGAAACCCAGCGTATCTCAAGGTCCCTGGGAGTTATAGTGCAACCCCGAGCTCCTTGGCCGTCATGGTAACTCCTTCCTTGTGGGTTCACAGTGCTAATGCAGTTTACTTTATTTCCCCTGCTAGTGTTGCCCCGGTTTCCTCTTTGGGCGGCACGGTTAGCCTACATTTGATTTGATCAGTGTCTCCTACACCACTCACCGAAGCCCCTGAATTGTTGGTTCTATGTGCTGTCTTTCCAGGGTGACTTCAGACACAAATCGTCCTTTGTCATCTGAGACCCAATAGCTGGGAGAGCATTGCAAATACCTCTACTGGAGACTGGTTAAGGATGCTGCCAGCCCAGGGCACCTACAGAGCGCCATGCAGAAGCTTTTTGTTTTGGCCAAAGTCGATTCCTTCCTTGCTCTTTAACAAGCCGCATGAATAAAAGAAATCCTCCTGAAGATGGGCATAGTAACCTAGATTGTTGCTGGCCTTTTCCCTTTATAGGGATTAGGATGATCTTCAAGGTCTTTCTGTTATCAGTTCTCTTGTGCAGGAAAACTTGGACCGTTTTTTGACCCCGGGTTGTTTAGTAGCCAGGATGACACTGGCTGTGAGAAGATGAGGGGCTGGGCTGCAGCAGCAGCTGTGTGAGCTTGCCTGTGATGGTGTTCCTGGAAGGTTTCAGGCAGTCAGTGCCTTGCTCTCTGGACCCTGACCCACCGTGTTGCCTCTGTTGATTGGCCAGTATTTTCATGTCCATTCTGGAGAATCTATTTGGATCAGCATTTTATAAAAACCCAAATCAGAAAGGTAAAATTGCTTGGTGGAAAGAGAGTTCTTACCCAGAGAACTCTTGTTCCCAAGAGCTGCCAGGATTTAGGAGAACCTGTTTTAAGCTAAGTCTGAAATGGTACCGAAGTCTGCTTTTCTACTGATCTTGCTTATTTTATAAAATTTTAACATTCTAAATTTTTGCTAAAGATGTATTTTGATTATTGAAGATTTCTATATAAACTGTAAATATATAGCCACACAGTATTTCAAAACGTATTTTTTTAAGAGTTCAATTTAAGATTAGAAGGCTTGGGCTACTAGTGTTCAACTGGAAACTACCAGTAATAAAAGTCTTTTAAGGAATTCTCTTTGTTCACAAAACGTTTTAGCATTTTTCTTAAGAAAACCACTGTTGCTTAGGAAACCATTAAAGACTTTCAATCTAGTGATGTTTGTATCTTTCTGTATAAAGAAACCCTGGGAACTCCTGGGCTAGTTTTGAATGGCCTCTTCCTGAGATTTCCTATTTCCAGAGAGGTACGATGCAGACAAAGCTGGATGGTTCCTGAGGTTAGTTCACTGTTCATGGTCACTAACTCGTGTAGGATGGAATGTCCCCTTACAGCCTGCACAGTCCTGACCTCAGCTCTGTACCCGGATTCAAATGTTCACTGGTGGTATTCTGGGCTGTGCAGTGCCTGCTGGTCTTAGGTGGGAAGCTGAGGAAGGCTGGTGGCCAGTGGCATCCCAGTCTTTGGGTGCGGTGATAGAGCTCAATCTGTTCTGGATAGGTCGTAAGACAAAGGCAGTGTAGTTGTTTTTAAAATTCATTTTAATTATTTGTTTAGTTGATAAGTGCATCCAAGGCCAAAGGCAATTTGAAACTAAACCTGTCAACTCCAGTAATATTTAAAAAAGATTCTACTGTTCTCTTTGTTGCGATGAAAGTGGCCAACACTGCAGGCTGTCTCCCCCATGACAAGCCCTTGTGTCCAGCCCAGCGCTTTGAAGCCAGGGAGAAAGTACAGCCAAGGCACAGAGCCCTGACGGTGAGCAAAGTGAAATACCTGACCAAAAGCAGTTTTCTAATTTTTATTTTAAATCTTTTATCTACCCGAGACACTACTCATTTTATGGGACATTAAAAACACCATTCAAAAGCCTTTATTCTTCAGGCACAGACATCCTTGGTCTCAAACACTTTACCATGCTAGATCAGGATGTAAAGTGGTTTGAAGCCAGGGGCGTCTAAAGGAGTTCCTAATCCTACCTGGCACCCAGAGAGGTTTTTATGGAGGAGATAGCCACTTTGTGATCTTAATATTTTTTTATACTTCTACAGCCCCCCTCCTTTTTTCACTGAATACTTGAAGCACACTGTTTTTTGTTTTTTTTTCTTATGTGGAAGGCTATATGCTAAGCTGGCAGGAACAGCAGGGAGGTAATTCTGTGCCTGTTCAGCACAGCCTGGTTTCTCTTGCTCTGCATCCTGGATAATCTCATCCCTCCTCTACCTCTGCCCTTCTCTTGCTAGAGCAAGACAGCTGCAGCTCTGATGGGGTGGGGTGGGATAATAATACACTGGCCTTCCAGTGGTTGTCACAGCAATAGGGCGGCCATGTTGCTCCCTCTTTTTCTCTTTTATGCCCTAAAGCATTCTTTCACAGTGCCACGGGAACTAAGTCTGACAAGGCAGCACGTGAGCCCGGAAAGCAGCAGCCTGTGACGGTACAGACATGTCCTGAAGGAGCTCACTGACCCATAAGATGTGAATGTGACTGAAGGAACCTGAAAGAGGCTGGGTTTTTGTTTGATTTTGACTATTGATGTTGAAGTTGTTGTTCATATAGGTTACAGACTTATACTAACACATCTGCAATTTGGTTACTTGTTAAAACTGACTCATTTATAAAAACTTTAAAAAAAAAACAACAAAATGAAACCACTTCTTTCTTTGTGTTAGTTGATCCTGTATTCTTAGCATTTGGTTAGGCACATACTCTGCAAAGGCTCCACCACATTAAGAAAAGTCACATCAGTACTCAGCCAAGTGTTCACTCAAGAGCAGCTATGACATGTATTCTACCAACTGTCAGAGCTTCTTTACAGCAGAGAACAGTAATTCTCCATTCCCGACTCTAGCTACCACATGCACACTACAAACGCCAGTTCTGTTGCTAGAGGCTTGCCTAGGCACACCTGCTCCTGGCTTAGCATGGGGGTACTTGGGGGTGGGAGGAGAGTGGCACCAGCCAGGTATGGCAGAGGGTGCCTGTAGTTCCTGCTACTCAGGAGGCTGAAACATGGAAAGGACCAGACGAGTCCAGTTCAACATGCAGAGCCATACAGTGAGACTCATGTCTCCAAAGAAGCAGAACACCGAATTCCATCTCTCGGGTTCCTGGAACAGTACCAACACCAGAGACCCAGACCATGCCCAGTGTGGAGCAGCCCTTCGCGGTGCCATGCGGCAGTCCCACTGCCGCTCTAAGGGCCAAGAAGCCGGAATATACCTAATGTACTAATGGGATGTCTGTGGTTAGGGGGACAGAAAGTCTCTATATGGGAACAAAGGCAGGTGGGCACATGAACCATTATGGGAAAGAGTTTATTCTATTTATATTTTAAGTATTTGTAAATCCTTAATGCAGTGTTAAGAAGACCACCAATAAAGCCCTGACCCAAAAGCCAGAAAATTATATTAAATGCTAGGAGATTATATTTATATTTGACCTTTATTACTTAATTTTAGAAAGACTGTACACCTCTTTTAATAAAATCTGCAATTATAAATAATAGAAAAATATTTCAATTCAGATTTTGCCATTTAGGGGAAATATCATCATAGTGAATTCGGAGAAGCTATAGACACTTGAGTTACACAAAAGAAAGCTGGTTTCTAAAATTGTGTTCCTTAAAGACCAGATTGTAACTTAACCACAGGTTTGACACTCAAACACATCACAATATTAAATAGCTTAATGTTATTGTAAAAAGAAAAAGTCTAGATATGCCATCTCTCTGTATATTTACAAATCTCAACTATAGTAAAATAAACAGAACTATGGAAGGTTGAACAAAGTCATGTTGGTATCCTAAGAGAAGAATTGGCAGCACTGTACAGGCAAGTCTCTGCACATGTGGACCATGTCCACACCATCCTTTTCCCTTCTACATGGGACAGGCCAATGTCCCTGCAGGCTTCTGCCTTCAGTTATTGCTCATACACACTGTTTCAGTTGGCTGTCTTCAGGGGGATCTTGCGGAGGGACCTCCTGCTAGATCTTGGGTTGCCCTTGTTTCTGGCTAGAGACTTTATATTCCACTGTGGAGACTGTGGAGGCCTGAAGAAGAAAATATACAGTCAATGAAAAGAAGAAAAAAATCTACAAAAATGCCCACCCAAGAATACTTACGATTTATCAGGCAGTGATAAACATAAAATGTCATTTCCTTGCTCCTGAGCTTCAATTTTCTCTGAAAAGGAGTAAAAAACAAATTTAGTTTTCCCAGAACTTCAGAGGCAGTGGATATCCTGATCAGATGAAACCCAGAACTTACCTTTGGTAAGAAACGGAGTTGTTGGTGTCCCTATGTAACTGACCCCTGCTCCAAATGTGACATTACTGATGGACCCTGGGAAAGGGGAAACAGTGTTAATAAAAATTCAGCACTACACAGACATCAAGTGCAGGGAATTAAGTGCCTTAGCCAGTGAGGTCTCTCTGCTCTGGTTCTCACTCCTGACCTCTCCCTTTGCCTCAGGACTGTACCCAGCTGAGACACCCTCCATCTCTACTGACATCCTCTTTCCACCAGGGCCTTTCTAAGGTTACATTGTAGCCAGGCCTTCATTTGCACACACCTGTTAACTTCTCCCAGCTCATTCATATCTTCCTTGGGTGACTGCCTGTATGGAGGGGACCCTCAATTTCCCTCCTGGTTCTCTCCTTTTCCTATGTTCCTCACCTGCATTTCCTAAGGAGATGTCAAAGCACATTGCTTAAGCCCCATGGTGTTTCTTCCTTGTTCCTATACGTTGGAAGGACTGATATGTGGTCCTCTAAAGCTGTAACTGGCCAGCACCACAGGCTGTATCTCCATGTAGAATCAGTACCCACCTCGTCACCCTCTTCTTCCTTGTTCCTGTCTTGCCCACTTTACTATCTCAGTTCGTCCCACCCCGTACTCTTGATCTTTCATGGTGTGTCCCTGACCTCGAAGGCCTCCTCAGCCTCTAGCCCACTTAGAAACATGAAGTAGACTGGGATTGTGTTCTGCCTCTTTCACCAGCAGAAATTCAAGTCATTCATAGTCAGTTTATACGAGATGTAAAGTATTTTAACACAGTATCTGGTACAAGGTAAGTGCCAAGGAAATAACTTATTAGCTATAATTCTCTATGTTACTAGAGTCACGCTGACTTAAAGAACAGGTAAAGTTAGTGTCCTGGTTAGGTATCTTGATGGGGCTCTGTCTATCAGTGAGCTAGCCCCAAGTCACCCTTATAAGCCCAGGAACTTCACAAACATGAAAACATGAATCTGCTTGTGTCCCCTGAGCATATGGATGACCTTTCTTCACCAGGCCCTAGCCTGTCACACCTGTATGCATATTCAACTCTTCGGCCACCTCTCCCTGCCCATGACACATTGCCCCATCCTGGAGTCCTATAGCTATAGCCTTGGTGCACTGTGGACCAGCCTAACCTGCTAAAGACTCCATGAGGGAGTAGAGCCTGGGTCCACATGCTTCACTCCTATGGGCACAGGTGTGTGGCTTGCTCCAGAGCTTACATTTCCCACATTCTATCATCTCATAAGGAGCATACAATGAACCTTCATGGGTGGAAACATGCTAACATCCACTGCAGTGCTGTACCACTGACAGCTATGCAGACTGCTAACACACAGGCAGAGAATCCCATCTTTTGCTACTATCATCAAGCAGTATAGGGCTGCTTGTTTCGTTCCCTGCAAGATCTCTACCTGCACTGTCAAAGGAATCACGTGTGCGTGCACCCTGCCCCCACTCCTGCCTCGCACACTGACTATCCCAGCTGGAAGCCTATATGCACCCTGGGTGGTTCTCACAACTCTAGTGCACTCTGCTCAGAATCAAAGGCAGAATGAGAACTCAGGACAACAATTCTATTCACAATAGCTAAAAACAACCTAGAAATGTCTAATGGGCTGGGCTGGGGGGCAGGGTGGTGGGGGAAGAGGCACACATCTACAATGACAGCTATAAAATGCGAAAGAAAAAAGGTATCAGATGACAAAGACTTCTGTGTGGGATAAAGGGATGGCTGGATCAGCTATTAAAGGCTAGGCTCATAACCAAAAAGATAGGACTTCTATGTTTATGGATCACTGGAATTCACATCATGAAAACGGATGTATAAAATAAATGCAGATCCAATGACTCTTAATCAAAATTCCATTGATGTTTGCAGAAATAGAAAAAAAATTCTAAAATTCACACAGAAGAACAAAAGACCCCCCAAACAGCCAAAACAAGAGATCAAGCAGAGAAAGAGAAAGGCTGGCGTAGCAGCAGTACCTGAGTCCACTCTGCTCTTACACTCAGGGCAGGGACAGGGCTGTCGCAGCTCTGGGGAGCAGAAGACCAAACACTGACCTACACAGCTACCACTTGATTTTCAACAAAGGTGTCTTAAAATGAAGGAAAAAAACCCCACCCTCTTCAACAAGTAAATGGAACAAGGAAAACAGGCTCTACCTACAGAACCGCAAAATGAGATCCTTTCACCGTTGGTAAAAATCATCTGGAAATGTGTCAAAGGTCTCAGTGTAAGACTTTCAAATTGCTAGAAGAAACACAGGGACATTTTCAAGATACAATCATGGGCAATGACTTTCTAAATAGAATTCCAGAAACCCAACAAATGACAGTGAGACCTGAGAAATGGGATTGCATCAAATCAATCACAATGCTCTACACAGCCAAGGGAACAGCGGAGTGAAGAGATAACCTATGGACTGGAGCGAAATCTTTGCTGGGACTCTGGTGAAGTTAATAGCTATAGTATAAGAATTAAAACAGTTTGCAAAGAACGAAATCCAATGGATAAATGGGTACATTAACCCAAGTTCTCAAAGAACAGGTGGCCAATAAATACATGGAAAAACTATCCTCAGCCATCAGGGAAACGAGAAACCTAACTGAAATGAGGCCAGATACTGAGCTCATCAGAATAGATGGCTACCATCAAAGAAAGTGCTGGGTAGGCTCCCAGGCCAGGACAGGAATGTATAAATCATCTGAAGGCAGCAGGGCATGCTCTGAAAATTCTCCCAGGAAGGAGAGAACAGGGGCCTTCTTTAAGCATTCCTTCCTGGCTCAGAATATAGATGTCCTAACCCAGTGACATCCAAGTTTGATTTTCCATCACAGCTGAGTTCATACATGCAAATTAGAGCAACATGAATGTACCACGCCAGATTTCACTGCTAGGCAACACACACTGCCAGGAAACCAACTGAAGACTGACATCAGGGACTCATGGGTTACGCAAAGCTGAAATGAGGTTCATGTGCTCTGCTTCTATAGCATATGGTACCTAACTGCCAAAATAGAAGCACTTTGTTCCCCTGAGCCAGAACACTGAACATAAAAACTTCCCTCTGTAAGAGGAGGACAATTTTACATATCTAACGTCATACCTGCTAGTACCCAACAAGTTAAAATTACCGTCTTAATGTCAAAAACTGCCATGATACATTGTTATCTAAGGAAAAGTAGGATAGGAATTCTGATCATTTGTAGTAATCTCCCTTAATAGGGGGTCCTGCATGACAATGACCTATAAACTCTTACATATTTTAAGACCCCAAACCACCATCAGTTAACAGAATGCAGACGGTATGCTGGGAAAGGCCGTGGGCTGAGTGTCTCCTCACTGCTGCACAGAATGAGTGGAAGGATCTCTTTTTATCTCACTGTCACAGGAGCCAAACTGAGAGACAGGCCTAGAGGAGCATAGAGGGCACGATCTGGTGTTTTTGAACAGATCTCTGCAATATCTACCCAGGGTTCTGTGGCTGGCCTCATATAAGCAGGAGTAAAACAGGTTCCAGCAAACAAGAATGAAGCTGAAGTGTAGGAAGCAGTGTAGAGAGGTCTGAGGCCTCTCTATTTAGAATGAAGAGGCAAGGGAAGGGACGTTCTGGATGCGGACTTGGAGAGTGAAGCCCACCAGGCAGGCTCTCAGGAACTGGAGTATGCATATCAGACAGTAGTGGCTTGAACAACAACAACCTTCCCCTGCTTTTTATATTTAAAAAATTTTAAATTTACTAGTCCCAGTTTCCCCTCCTTCCTCCCCTCCCCCACGCCAATCTTAAAACATGGAAATTGGAAATGACCTAAAATCTGGATTATTTTCAGTGCGACACAAAGTCAAAGTGGAAAATAACTGACCTCACATGATGTTGACAGTCAAAACACAGGCACATAAATGTTTGTATAAAATTACTCCAGGCTATATGTTTGGGGTATGTATGAGACATAAATGAATTGTGTGTTTAAATCTGAGTCCTATTCCAAAGATAGCTCATTAAATATATGCAAATATTCCAAAAATATTCTTAGAATTGGAAGTTTCAAGCTATCTGAAATTGTAAACACTTCTGGTGCCAAGCATTTAGGTAAGGGTCTGCTACCTGGAGTTTTTATAAGGTTTGGGAGAAAAAGAAGCTAACTGTTCTGACTTGGGCATTGGGAACACACACACTAGAAGTGAGGAGATACAGACTCTTGGTATAGGTGGAGTTTTAACCGGTAGTCTTGGTGTGTACCAGGGCAGAACCCCAGCGCACACGAGATACATGCAATACCAACCTCTGACCATAGCCTACTGCAAACCAGACTAGCACCTCCCAGTATACCTAGAGCAGCAGACGGCTACCTCCATGTCACTTTTGGGATGTAACCTGACCAATCTGTCCCTCAGTTCACACAGGGCCCTCTCAGGTTGTTGTGAGGTTTAACTCAGTTAATGTGTGCACCGCTAGGATGAGTGCTTAATATTCAGTAAATTCTCCATCAAGTAACAGCAATCACCATGAAACATGCAGTTTGGACAGTAACGCAGTGAGCATCATCAGCCAAGCACAAGACTATCTTACAATGGAAGTTTTACCGCTAGTGTTACTATGGCAACTGTAGGGAAGGATCAGAAAAACTATCTTATTTCAATTAGTTACTTACGCTCTGGGGTGCTGACTGCCCGTTTAGTTACATGTTTGACAGCTTTACTGGACTCTTGTTCCATGCTTAAGGAAGTTGCTAAGATAGAGCAGAAAAAAAATCTATCAGTGCAAAATCTCAAAGCAGCATCATACAGAAAAAGGAAAAAAGAAAACAAGCTACGTGTGAAAAGTTAAAATTCCCAGTGTTTTAAGTGACACACAAACAGGCCACAGAAATTAAGAAAGCAATGTAAAATAAATGTTAAAGCTTCAGGGCAATGTCCACACTCAAAGCATTCAAGGAAGAGGAGAGTAAAACCATACTTTTTTTTTTTAAACGTTTTTGACAGTTTGGCCAATAGTTTTATTTTTACATATATATGTTTAAATTATTCATTACTGTTATTATTTTGGAGACAAGTATCACTTTGTAGCTCAGGCTGGCCTGAAAATCATGACAGTCCTCCTGCTTCATCCTCCCAAGTGCTAGAGTACAGATGCAGACTACCAAACCTAGTTGAAGGATTTTAAATATTTTGGCTTTTCCAATGGAAATCTTTTCACATATAAGGCTCCTTATAAGGTCGTTTTACTGTGTCATTTACATAACAGAAATCGAAAAGCATCAACACTTTCAAGAATAGGGAAGTAAGAAGAGGCTCAGGACTTCCAGTGTGAAGTGCAGTGCTGAAAAGCCACCACACAAGAGTGCTGAGCCGCTCGTGGAAGCACTTTCAAAGGGTGTCTTGCAGGTGTGTAGATGAAGCAACACACAATAAGAACTCAGACATAAATAAAACACATGTATGTTAGGAGAGCAGGGGCTTTTTTAACACCCCATTTTCCAAATCTCTTGGCACAGCCTTAATCCTAAATCTCCAATTCATGCTATTTAAGGACAACAGGAAACATCTTCAGTTGGGCAGTGTGGCACATGCCTTTAATCCCAGCATTTGGGAGGCAAAGACAAGCGGATGTCTGGGAGTTTGAGGCCAGTCTGGATTACAGGTTGAATTCCAAGACAGGGCTACACAGAGAAAGCCTGTTTCGGGGGTGAGGGGGCGGTAGTGAGCAGCGGAGAAAAGAAAGAAAAGATTTTAAAAGGACTGAGACGTAGACTCGCGTTTTGAACTGTACATGCGCAATCTATCGGTGCCAACCTTAAGGCTTACCATGGTTGTGGGACTTTTCTGGGCTTCCTGACTCTACACTGAAAGGCAACGCTCCTAAGCTGCGGCTGTGACTCTTGCTCTTCGCCTCAACAACTTTCTTGACTGAATTCAGGATTGCAATGGTACTCAGGGACATGGACCTATGGAGACAAGATCCCAGACACTGACTCTCAGCGCAGACCACCAGGGAGGCAGCACTCCCCACCCACTTCCTTTCTGACAGACTGCTCCACCACCCTCTTTCCAGACTCTCAGTGAAGCATGCGGTGTGAGGTGTCAGCACAAACAGTGATGAGACAGTTCTGGTTGAGGCCTGGTAGGGATGAAGAGATGGCTGTGAGAGTACTGTGAGAGACGCAGGCTGCTGCTGTCTCAGTGGCTCCCTACCTGGCATTCGGCATCATCTTCAGAGGCCCATTTTCGAATATGGGAGACAAAGTTGGTGTGAAGTTGGACCCAGGTACTGAAGGCCGGCTGCTGGCCAGAGACGCGTTACCATTTTCCTGGTCAGCAGCAGCAGGTACAGCTTGTACGTCAGGAGCACCCTATTCCAGGAGTGAACAAGGATATCATCATATGCTACAAGAAGGGCCCAGGGACTCCACTTCCACCCCGGACGAGGACAACTACAACTTTCCCTTTAAAACAGAACTCTGCAAACTGACTCACAGATTCTGTGGCAGGGTTGTCTTTCTCTTTTAATAGAGCGTATCTGCTTGGACTTGTTAGGGAGAAGTATGTGAGCAACAGCTACACTGAGAAATGCCCTTGCAGATAATAAGCTCTACAGGGCAGATTCAACACAGAAGACATGGAAAGACGGAGGTGGTAAAGGCTACAGAAACCACAGATCATGTGTGCTCTGCCAGTGTACCTACTAGGAACTCACACATTCTAATGATCACCACAATTATGCAGGCAAGGTCCCCTGACAGGGCCCGGAGAAAGAGAACCCTTGAGCTGCTGGTGTATCCATCACATGAAACAAGCTGGCCAGCAAAGAACAACCCCAAAGCTCAATGCCAACCTCCAATTACAGCTAGATTTTGAGGAATGCAAAGAAAAATGACAGCAAACAGCAGACTAGCAATGTGGTGAGTCTCAGGCGGCCTCTCGTACCTGCACGGCCTGTGTTCTGCCATCATCATCTCCCATTTTGCTCACATTAGCATGTTCTGTCAGAGCTTGTTCCTGGGCTAACTGTTCATTGTACTTCTTCATGTCATACTCAAGCTCAGAGGCCAGCTGTTTGTCAACTGCGAAGAAATCTTTGATTTCATCTCGGTAATCCTGCATCACCTCCTGCAACAGACCCAGAGCATCCTTTAGTACCTTCATATTGGTGTGGTGCACACCCGCAATTCCAGCAGCAGGGCAGGTGAGACCAGAGGATCGAGAGTTCCAGTCAAGCTCAAGGTCCACGGCAAACCTTCTCTCCACAGCAACAATGAACTACGAGCATCCCTGTAACACCAACTAATATGTTACTCAGCATAATGGCATTTTCTGGGGAAACACTGACCACGTAAGCAGGTGACCATGTTGTAAGTTATTAGCTAACAGTTGTGGCCTCTTGGGAAGCTTCCTGTCTAGCTGCCATGTTCCTGACGGGAAAGGTGCCCGGGGAGGTCACAGATGTGGTGCAGCCTGGAAGCTGCTCATGTCGACATCAACTTGTGCCCAGGAGGGAGGGGAGGGGTATGTCACAACCACGAAAGCAAATTCTCATGTTCTTCACCAAGTGAGCGCATCTTTCCCAGCTGATCTTCCCGAGGATGCAAAACTATTTGAAAAATTATGTTCAGTGTAATTTTGCTACAGTCCCATAAGGGGAGTTTTCCAGTTTTTGAAAGAAATATTTCAAGTCCGAGGAAAACTTGCTGGTGTCAGCCTCCCTCCTGCCACATGGGTCTGGGGCTGACTTGACAGTAAGCACCTTTGTCTACTGAGCCATCCTGCCATCCCAAGATTTTTTTTAATTAAGAATAACAAATATGAACAAAGAAAAAGCTGCTAAATTAAAGGAGAAAATGTGCCATTTCTTTCTGATTATTTTTCAAAGGCCTGAGGCCATGCTTAGGGCTGTAGTGTAGATAAACACATTCCAGCTTTGTTAGGGTGCCTTCTCACGGTTCCCTGCTTTACAGACAACCTAAGAACAGGAGTTGCTGCAAGGTAACACCCTATCCCTGTGTGTGTGTGACCCTGCCATAGGCCCATGACTTCCTATCCATGAAAGCAAACACCCAATATTAAACGTGATGACCAATTTCCAGTTCATACTTACAGGACGGAATAGGATAATGTCTTGTCTTTGGCTTTTGTTTAGAAAATCTTTAGATTGGGACTTATTGCCAAGGAAGGATCTATAGGTTCAGAACATGAATATATGCTTTAAAGACTCAGCTGCCTGAGAAACAGAAGGAGCAGTCTCAGCGGTGCCTCCAGCTGGACTGTTCAGTGCCTCCCTGTCCTCAGCAGTCACAGGCCAGCCTACATTTCTACCCAGAGTAGGTTTCGTAGCTTTCCGAGTGCTTCTCATCTACCGTCTAGACTAAGCAGTGAACCCGGGGCAGTGGGGCAGGAGGAAAGCCCACAGGGAAGCTCCTCTTTACCCTGAGGTAGTTCATCAGTTCCCGCAAAGCAGGGATCTTGTTTTTTTCCAGCACAGTCTTCAGGGAGGTGATGATTGGAATAATATTCTCTATGAAATTCCTCTTTTGGACCTGCAGGAACACAAACAAAAGCATGCTTTAGATGCACACACATCTGAAAATTAACGTCTCCTTGATCCACTTCTTTAAGTACACCAAATCTAGCAGACTACAAAGGGCTGTCTGCCATTTGACCAGGATACTGGGAACGAAGAGGGCGTATGTCCAGCTTGTTCTCAGACTGCCAGGGCCACAGCACATGCAGGCGTGTATAGCAGAATGCATATTCACCCCACTTCCCACTTACAAGTTCTAAATGAGAACAAGGAGAAAGAAACATGATGAGGAACTTGACAGAAAGTTCCAATCTCCACACAACCCTGATGGGCCCTTGGCCCTGACTCTACCCCGCACCCTTCCTTTTAAAAGACAGTCTGTTTATGCTGACTACCGAAGAGACACATTATAATCTTACATGTAAAAAGACAATGATCTCTGGTTGAGTCAGCATTAAGATGACCAGTTGTTGTTTGTTTGTTTTTATGTGTGTGTGTGCCTTTTTATATGAATAGTTAAGTCTGTAATTAGTAGGCTGAGGAAGGATGATCAAGAGTTTCAGGCCAACCTGAGCTACACAGTAAGATCTTTTAAACAAACAAACAAACAAACAGTATGTGATTTAAATAATCAGTAACCAACATACTGAGCAGTAAATCTTAGAATTAAAAACAACTCATTATATTACCCTATACATGTAGATTTCTTTTTCTGATGCTAAATGTACTCTTGTCTTTTCATTTAAAGCTAACAGTGTTTCTTGCTTATATACCCCTCATTTCTGAAGCTTTGGGTCAGGGTCCCAAATTTGATAACAAGGAATATACAAGCTAATAATCGTGCAACTGAACATACAGTAAGTGTAGGAACTGCCTTTAAATGTGGTCTAAATGCAACTAACAAGTATTGCCAAGCATAGTCTCTGTCCTAGACACATGCTAACTTCTGGAGACACAGAAATAACATCAAGACTTCCGCACACTGCTTCCAAATCAGTGTGCGTTGAGAAAAATGGCAGGAGATGGCAAGTTGCAGGGAACTAGGGAGCTGGCGTAGAGGAAGGATACCGGGGAAGATTAGCAGGCAAGAATGTGTATAGGTGGATTCTTTATGATGGGATGCTTGAGCTGTGTGGGGACTGGGATGGACCAACAGTAGCTGTGTGAAGCCAGTGTCAAAGGCATAGAACAGAACACATCTCAGGTTCTGAGAAAGGGAAGGAATAAGGTGACGGCAGACAGTTTTCCATGTCTTTGAGAATAATCCAGATTTTATACAGAAGGTGACAGAATACCACCAAGGTAGCTTCAAATCATGTAACATCTGATGCATTTACTGATTTTTTTAAAAAGTAAATATTTATTTTGTGTATGTATGTGTGCCTGAGTTCATGTATGTGTAGCACATGCATGCATGCAGGAGCCCACAGAAATCCCTGGAACCCGAGTTAAGGCCATTGTGAGTTACCAGCAAGTGCAGGGAATGAGCAGCAAGTGCTCCTAACTGACGAGCCCTCTTTCCAACCTCCCACGCTTACAATTTTAAGAGAAAAGTTTCACGAGCATTCACAAAGTGCTAAGTGTTCAATAGCACAGATCGTCTACAACCCACCCCGCCCTCGAAGTTCCTTGCTGTCTCAACAGTCATTTTTAATATATTTTTGCAGAGAATAATTATGCTTAAGAAAGACTGTTTCGGCAGCAAAGCGGTACATGTCCTGCAAAGAGAAAAACCAGAGACAGGAAGAGTGCTGACAGCAAATGGCACAGGCTTAAAGAAACAACACTGGAAAAGCAAAAGAGACAGGCATGCAAGTAAAACAGACAAGATCTTCTGGAAATTTGGACGTAATCAAAATCCTTGGGGATCAAAAGACTCCAGGGGTCAAGTGAAAAATACAAGCTGGACATTCAACCTAGGTACAAGACCAAGGAGCCTGCTGAGGGCTGTGGCAATCCTGCCTTCCCGGTCACTGCATTTCTAATTTGACACTCTTGGTCAATCCAACATATTCTTGACATGCCAAACTCCTGTTCTGCCTTTGGATGTAGCAGATTCTCTAAAAAGGAACCTGTGGTATATAATTGTTCCATTCTCTACAAAAGACTGGGAGAAGAAACCAAGCAAGGAGAAATGATTACTTTAGTTCTGACAGTAAATCTGGGACACCATGGCACACACAGACAGGCAAGTAGGCACACATTCAGGCACAAGGAAGAAGTGGTAGCTAGAGGCAGAGACTTCAGAATCACAACCACCCATAAAGCCACTGATAAGAACGGCTCCAGGACTCAGGTACACAACCCACACTGGAGCAGCAGAGTGGGCACACACCTGTGAGATGATCTTCATCTGGGCTTCCTGCATGACCACATTTGCCAGAGCCATGTCATCTTCCTCCAGGAGGTCCTTGCACGCCTGAGCTCTCATTGCCAACAGCTTGATCTCCTTTGAGCTGAGGATGTCAAAGGTATCTGAGAGCAACTCGCTGGCCTCCATGTCCAGAGGCAAGACGCCGTCAGTGAAACATGCTGGAGAGAGCACGGGGGACCAGTTTCTGAGAAACCCTTAGTCCAGAGGGGAAAGGGAATTCATCGAACTAGGGCAAGTCTGGCCTGTGACTGGGGATGGGGAGGGGGAGGGGGGTCCTATGAGACAGAACTGATGCTAAGGAGGACAAAGAAGACATGTCTTCCATACAGATCTGCTGTGCTAGAGCATTCTAAGAACACATTTACCCCAAACACACCAGACATACCCAAAATACTAAGGCAGATTTTGGAAGTGACATTGAATCGCTGCTCATCTGTGAAGTGCTCCAGAAGAAACTTGTAGATTCTCATTCGCTTCTCCTTGTTTGTCTTTCCCTTTAGCAAAAACAGCCGCTTCCCTCTGTGGCAGAACAGGGCAATCATGACTGTAGTGTATAGGTATAGGTGACAAAGATTACATACCGCACCCTCAAGGCTGTGTGACAAGGACACTGTAAGGTTCCAGTGTCAGAGACATTATCCTTAGGAGGCCATCATTATGACTACATTTTCTTTTGTCACCGTGCCAAGGAAACTAATGACCAATGCAGCAGACATCAGGTCAGTGCTAGTGTCCAGCCTCTGCACGACACGGCCAACACCTAAGGAGACTTCCCACAGCTCCTACCAAGACATGGCATGATCCCCTCAGCTTCTCACTCACCTCTCTGACTGGGAAAACTTGTTATACTGCCCATGTTTCTCATAGCTGTTGAAGTGGAATATACACTCAATGAAGTGCTGGAAAAACATGGTGGGGCTCCTCTTCAGCAACAGGTGAGCAAGGCAAAACTCCCCAAGGCTGCAAAAGAGAGGCAAAAGGAGACCCAGTTAGTACTCACTATCACTCTATGGATACACTAAGAACTCTGCCAACAAGAAAAGCACAGAATCTGAAACACATCCAACAAACAGCCTCATCAGCTCCAAGCGAGTCAAGGAATGCTGCTTGTTTTGTCCATCCTGCTCAATACTTCATTTCAAAGTTAAGGGCGGCATAAATGCTTTCTCTATCAGGTTTTATTTATTGCTAAGCTTTATTACTTTTAGTTATGTGTATGACTGTGTGTGTAGGGGTATGTCCACATGTTGCAGGCGCCCAGTCTGTGAAGGCCAGGACAGGGTTTCGAATCCTCTGGAGCTGGAGTGGAGCTGACACTCCACTGGAGAAAACTGACAACGATTACCTGGAAATGAACATGTGGCCTTCAGGCTGCATCTTCAAGTTGCTGGCCACAATAATGAGCAATACCCCATTTTAACACCTCAAACTATTCATAAGAATGGTGAGAATAAAGCATCCACATTTGCTAGGAAGGCAAATAGTCTCCAGAGAGTGAATGACTGTCACCAAGCTTTAGAATCACCAAGAAGTCCAGGGTACCTGCAGCTCCAAACTTGGAATCCTTTCGGCATACCTGTATACAATGCTACTCATTTCACAAATACCACTTAGACCACACAAAAACAAAATACAAACTTCTAATGTTTTCCAAATGTAGCCCACCTGACTCTCTCTATGTTATCATCACAGTGAGTGAGCAAACACCAAGACTTGCTAAGGGGCAACCTAGGTGAGGTGAGGTTTGCTAAGATTCACTTTATCAAGAACGGAGCTTTCATTTCACTGTATAGCTCAGCCCTGATTCCCACCTACCCAGGAGCACCAGCCAGCTCCCTCCTGGAGAGCAGAGACAAGGATGATTGCCATGCTTGGCTTTGGAAGGCATCAGGACTTTGCTGGAGACTGACTTCTCCCAGTGTATTTCTCAGGCTGAGAAGCAAGCTAGTTTGAATCATGCATATCAATTAAAATTCAGAACAGGGAGTTCAGAAACCATGCTGTTAAAGAGCTTAGTCTTTAAAAGTTCTGAAGAGGACAATCATGCACTGCCTAGGAAATAAGGTATCAGGATTACTTTTATTATTATTATTATTTTTAAATTGTGCCAAGTACAACATATTTTTTCAAGCAATATATTTGATCAGTTATTCCCCTCTCCCAGCTCCTCCAGATCCTCCTTACATCCTGGCCAACCAAAAATCAAACTTTAAGTTATTTCTCCTGCCTCTCTAAAAAGCAGTAAGACAATACAACAACAATGAATAGAAATAAAACAAAAAGCCCACAAAACAAAACATGAAGTTTCTTTTCTATAGGTCAACTATTCCTGAACATGGGCCTGCCCTGGAGTGCAGCTGATATACCCAGTGACACTCCACTGGAGAAAACTGAGTTTCCCTCTCCCAGCAGGTGTCAATTGCCAAGAGATGAATGGTTAGGCCTGGGACTTTGTGTCTACTTCCCCTTCTCAGTGCTGGGATTCTGACAGACTTGAAGCTAGGCAGTTCTTGTGCATGTGGTTACAGTGTCTGTGAGTTGAGATGTGCATTAGTCCTGTGACTGTGTCCTTGAAGTCATCCATGAGCTCTGGCTCCTGCAATCTTTCTCCCTCCTCGTCCACATAGTGCCCTGAGCCTTGAGGGGACTGGGATGTGATGACGCTATCCCAATCAGCACTGAGTATTCCAAAGTCTCTAACTCTCTGCAGTGTCTAGTTGTGGGTCTCTGTGTTAATCACCATCTACTTGCCCTCTGAAGAGGGCACTGTGTGAGGCATGATCCATGGGCACAGCACTATGCACAGTCTCTTATTCCTGTCATCCTTTAGCAGAATAACAATATTAGGTTTTCCCTTCAGCTCATTACCTAATTAGTCTCAGGTTCTTGGCTACTTTAGCAGTGTCAGGTACGGGTTTCATCTCATGTAGTGGGTCTTAAATATAGTTTGTTTGTTTTTTTTAAAGTGGATAGCTACTCCCAAAACATTTGTGCCACTATTGCACCACCATATCCTGCAGGCAGGTTGCTGTAGGTTGTGGAGTTCATAGCGGAATAATATTGATCACTCTCTCCTCTGGTATATGCAAAGTACCTTCCAGTACCATGAACGTGGGTCGGCAGAAGTGAAGCTTCTAGTTTGGTACCAGATGGATTTTTCCATGTTCAGTGACAATGCTAAGTGTCCTCAGAAGTAGGGTCTTACCATTAGGATGTGAAGAGCAACCAACAGCCTTGGTAATAGTTTGTGGTGCTTGAGGAAGCTAAAGGAATCCCTTTAAGCCAATGACTCAACAAGATACAATCCATTCCTGGAACTGGAGGTTTTACTACACATAAGGTATCTAGTTTGGGCATTGTCTCCCCCAAAAGGTGGTGACTTCATTTCCTTTCATATATGAATATATTTTAGGAAGCTTCTACAATAGTAGGTTTCCATAAAGCTTTTCAAAAGTCCTTTAGTGTTAGCTGTCCCTCCTCACATTCCTTCCTTTATACCTACTAGCTCATGCCCCTCCCCACTTAATCTTCCTATTCTAATTTGCAAGAGCCAGAACTCATAACTTCAAGGCAACAATAGGACTAATGAACATACTCTCTCCACAATACTACACTCTATTCCCCCATTCTCTGGAAATGCCCTCATCCCCGCTCCCTTGCCATCCTAACCTCTGTGGCTATTCAGGTGGTAGCAAACACACTGAAAGCTCAAAAGTTAACAACCGTATGTAAGAGGTAACACGCTATATTTGTCTTTTTGGGTCTGAGTTACCCACTCAGGAAGATTCCTTCTAGCTTCACCCACTTACCTGTCAAATTCATAATTTTATTTTTCTCAAGAGCTGAATAATATTCCATTGTGAAAATGTACCACAGTTTCATTATTGAGTCATCACTTGATGGACATCTAGGGTGTTTCCAATTTCTGGCTATTAGAAACAGAGCAGCAATGAACATGGGTGAGTAAGTATTTCCATAGCCTTTTGGGTATGTCTAAGGAAGGTCTTGCTGGATCCTGAAGTAAGACAATTCTCAGTTTCCCAAGGAACCTCCATATTGATTTTCATAGTGGTTACACCAGTTGGCACTCCCATCAGCAATGAGTAAGTATTCCCTTTCCCCACACACATCCTCAACAGCACGAGCTGTCATTTGATCTTGGCCATTCTGACTGGGGTAAGATGAAACCGCAAAGCAATTCTAACTTGCATTTCTCTGATGGCTAAGAATTTTGAGCAATTCTTTAAGTGTTTCTCCGCCCATTTGTGTTTTATCTTTTGATAACTTTCTTGATTTGTTTGTACTCCATTTAAACGTGAGATTTTTGGGGATGTTCGATTCCTTTGGTTCTTTGTATATTCTAGACACTAACAAATGTATAATTTGTAAAGATTTCCTCCCATTCGTTAGGCTGTCATTTTGCTTGAATGATGTATCCTTTCCCATGAGAAAGCTTTTCGGCTTCAAAGGGTGACATTTATCGTTAGTTTTAATGCCTATGTCCTGTTCAGAAAGTCCTTTCCTGTATCAATGAGTTCAAGTCCGTTACCCACTTTCTCATCTATCAGATTTGGGGCATTTGGTTTTGTGTTGAGATCTTTGATGCATTCAGAGTTGAGTTTTGTGCAAGGTTAGACAGACATGGTCTACTTCATTCTTCTATATGAAGCCATGCAGGTTCAATGGCACCATATGTTGATTATAGTCTTTTTTTCCAGTTTGTATTTCTGGCTTCGTCGTCAAAAATCAGGTATGTAACTAAGTATGTGGGTGTTTGTTTTTAAGCCAACACCATGCTCTTGTTCATTCACTCATCCCTATAGCTCTGGGATACAATCTGAACTCTGGGATGGAGATACCACCACAGTTCTTTCATTATTCAAGATTGAGCCTGTCCTGGGTTTTTTGTGTTTCCCTATGATGGTGAATTTTTTTTTGTTCGTTTATTTGTTTTAATTTCTCTGAAGACTTGTGTTGGAATTTTGAAGGGGATTTCACTAAATCTGTAAACTGATTTTAGTAAGATGGCCATTTTCACATTAATATTACTGATCCATGAAAGCATGTGAGACCCTTCCACTTTCTGATGTCTTCTCCAATTTTTTTCTTCAATGTCTTATAAAGTTTTTATTATGCAAGTTTTTAACTTGTTTGGTTGAGGCTATTATAAAAGATACTACTTCCTTGCTTTCTTTCTCAGTCAGTTTGTCATTTGTAAATAGGGTGGCTACTGATTCTTGTATATTAATTTTATATCCTAATACTTTGTGGAAGGTGTTTATCAGCTGTAGAAGTTTCCCAGTGGAGTCTGAGGACTTTTATGTAAAAAAATCATATCTGTAAGGATACTCTGACTTCTTCCTTTCCTATTTGTATCCCTTGATCTCCTACAGCTGTTTTATTGCTCTAGCTAAGATTTCCAATACTGTATTGAATAGGAATGGAGAGAACAGACAACCTCTTCTATTGTTCCTGACTTTACTGGAAATGTTCAGTTTTTCTCTGTTTAGGCTGTTGCTTGCTATAAACTGTCTTGATTATGTTAGGTATGTCCCTTGTATTCCTAGTCTCTCCTGGAGTTTTATCATGAAGGGATATTGGACTTTATCAAGGCTTTTTCTTTAGCAAATGAGATAATCATATGGATTTTGTCTTTCAGTCTGTTTATGCGGTGGATTATGTTTATTGACATATATTTTGAACCATCCCTACATCTCTGGGATGAAGCCAACTTGATCATGGTAAAATTTTTTTTTACATCTTCTTGAATTTGGTTTGCAAGTATTTTATTGATAATTTATGCATCTATGTTCATAAGAGATACACACACACATACACACACAAGTATCAGGGTAATAGTGGCTAAAATTAGGCAGTGTTCTCTCAGTTTCTATTCTGTAGAATAATTTGAGGAGTACTGGCATCAGTTGTTCTTTGATGGTCTGGTGAATTCTGCACGGAATCCAGCTGGCCCTGGGCTTATTTGTGTTGGGAGATTTTTAAATTACTGCTATTTCACTAGGGCTCATGGGTCTATTTAAACTGTTTATTTCATCTTGATTTAGGCCATATATATCAAGAAACAGATTCATTTCTTTTAGATTTTCTAGTGTTGTGGAAATGTTAAAATATGTCCTTATTCTCTGGCTTTCTTCAGTGTCTGTTGTCAGACTTTCCCTTTCATCTCTAATTTTACTCATGTGGATCTTTTATCTCCATCTTTTAGTTAATTTGGCTAAGTGTTTATCAATCTTGTTATTGTCTCAAAGAACCAACTCTCCATTTCATTGATTTTGTTGCTGCTATATTTTGTTTCTATTTCATTGATTCTGCCCCGAAACTCAGGACTGTGTTTAATCATTTCTCCCCATTCACTGTTTTTGGGTATTTCTTTTTTCTTTCTTTCTTTGTTCCCCTAGAGCTTTCAGGTTTGTTGTTAGGTTACTAAGTCGCTCCAGTTTTATGCAGGCACTTAGTGCTATGCACTTGCCTTTTAGAACTGCCTCCATTATGTGTCATAGGTTTGGTGCATTGTGTTCTCATTTTCACTCAGTTCTAAAGGTTTGTAATTTCCTTCCTGATTTCTTGGTCCAATTTTCAGTATCCTTCAGTTTGTATATTTTCTGCTATTTCTGTTGTTTATGTCAAGTTTTGATCCATGGTGGTCAGATAGGAGTGGGATGTTATTCCACTTTTATATCTGAGACAGACTTGCTCTGTATCCTAATGTGGGGTCAGAGTGTATTTTTCAGTATTTCCGTGAAGTGCTTTGTAAATATCTGCCAGGCCACTTTGACTTATGATGCTGTTTAACTCCAGTGCTCATCCTCCCTTTAGTTTTTTATCTGGAAGAGAATGGGTATTAACGTCATCCACAATCATTGTGTTAGGGTCAATACGTGATTTTCATTGTAGTAGTAGTGTTTCTTTTATGAGCTTGGGTGCCTTTACATGTGGTATACAGATGTTTAGAATTGCAATATTCTCTTGGTGGATTTTTCTTTTAATGACGTATGTAGTGTCCTTCCCTATTTCTTTTAATTAGTTTTAATTGAAGTCTATTTTGTCAGATATTAAAGTAGGCATACTAGTTTGCTTCTTGGTTCCATTTACTTGAAATAATCTTTTCCATCCTTTTACCCTGAGGCGATGTTGACTTTTGATGATGAGGTGTGCTTTTTAGATGCAGCAGAAAGATGGACCCATCCTGTTAGTTTGTGCCTTTTTATATGGGGAATTGAGACCATTACCAGAGTTGCTGATGAACAGTGTTTACTGATTTCTGTTCTTTGTTGTTGTAGCATGAGTTTCCCCACCCCTCTTCTGATCTACTGTTCTGGGATTATTTATTTGTTGACTGATTGTGTCCTCTAGGGTGTACTTCTCTTCAGACTAAAGTTTTCCTTCTAGTGCCTTCTGTAGACTGGACTGGTGGACATAAATTTCTTAGTTTTTTTTTCTTATTGTGGAATGTTTTCTTTCCCTGTTTGTTGTGATTAGTGGTTTTCTGAGTATTGCAGTCTGGACTGGAGTCTGGGGTCTCTTAGTTTGTGGAATAGCCATCCAGGCCCTTCTAGCCATTAGAGTTTCCATTGAAAAGGCAGGTGTTATTCTAATATGACCATCTTTATATATGTGACTTAGCCTTCCTCCTTGAACTTACATAATTTCTTGTTCTATACATTTAGTATTTTATCATGTGTTGGGGAGAATTTCTTTTCTGGTACAATCTATTTGGCGTTCTGTATGCTTCTTGTACCTGCATAGGCACCTCCTTCTTTAGGCTGGAGAAATTTCGTCAAAAATATTTTCTGTGCTTTTGATTTGAGTTTCTTCAAATGCCTCTATCCCCAGTATTCACAGATTTTATCTTTTTGTAACATCCTGGATTTCCTGGGTGTTTTGTACCTGGATTTTTTTTTTTTCAGATAAAAAATTTTCTTTGAGTAACCTATCAATTTCCTCTTCCTTGCCTTTAAGACCTGAGATTCTCTCTTTCATGTCTTTTAATCTGTTGGTGAGGCTTACCTCTGTAGCTTTTGTTTGATATCTTGAGGTTTTCATTTCCGGATCTGTTTCACTTGGGGTTTTCTTTAGTGATTCTATTTCTTTGTTAAATTCTATTTCCACGACTTGAATTGTTTTCACTGTTTCATTCAACTGTATGTGTTTCCATGGTATTCACCGAGGCAATTATTCAGAGCCTCTTTAAGGTCTACAACATATTCATGACTACTATTTTGAAGTCCTTGCCTTGTGCTTCAGCTAAATTGCTTTTCTCAGGGCTTATTGCAATAGGGCTGCTGGCTTCTGGAGGAGGCATATTGTCCTGTTTATGTTTATGCTTTTGCGCTGGGATCTAGACATCTGGAGACAGACTGTTTGAAGTGTTTGCTGTGTAGACATCTGGTCTTGTCTTTGTAGGGTGCGGGCGGGTATTTTATTCTTTGGTTGCTGTTGCCTACTCTGTGTCCTAGCTAAGGGTGGTGGCTGTGGGGTCCCTGGTAGAGTGCTTCTACAGTTTGGTGGGTGTCACTAAAGAGCGGAAATGGGTTAGAAGCTAAGGCTATAGGAAAGAATTAGAGGGACCCTGGTTCTGTCCAGGATGACTTTCAGATACAGAAACAAACACAATTTTATATAATAAAAGAAGTTCCTGAGGAAATTTCATTTAAGACCTGATTAAAGCGCTTGTTTTACTTATGAGTTCCCAATAGGACAGGGTCTCAAGTAGCCTAGGTTCACCATAAACTTGCCACACTGTTGAACTCCTAATCTTATTTCTACCTCCTGAGTGCCGGGATTATAAGTATAAACCACCACGTCTGGCATGGCTGCATATATTCTTTACAGACTGCATTGTTTAGAAATCTACATTTGAAAGGCAAAGTTGTCAACATCAGATGGAGTTCTTTCAGAACTAAAGTTGCTGTGGTGGTAAACCATCTGTGACCAGAATGGGAGAAATCCTTAAATAAACAATGAATCTTTAAAGGAAATGAAGAATAGGAACCTGTGGTCTGCTCTATGGTCAATCCACTATAGCACAGCGGTTCTCATATCTACCCGCTCCTTCACCTCAGACCTGAACTCACCAGGAGAGAGGGGCTGCTTTAACCTGATCCCAGGACAGATGGACTGGGAACGCACATCAGCAGAGGTAACTGATGATGAGACCCTACTCTGTACCCGACTAGAAGCTATGCACATATATTGCACTGTCACATAAACCATCTCAGGACTGCATGTTCAGGGATGAAAGCTGCCACTGAGATTTTCATTAGGAGAAGCCGAAGTCAGTCAATGCATAGCATCCAATCCCAATGCTGCATTTACAGGGCTCTATTAGAGTACCAAGTTTCAGCCTTGATACACTGGAGAAAAGGATCTAACTTTCTTGTTGGTCTGCTGAAAAGTTAAAAAAAAAATTAGATATCAACTCAAGGAAGGTGAAGGCAAGGACTGGGAGAGGTGGCAACTGGTTATAGCAACAGATACACCACTCTACTATCTGTTTTTGATAGTAGAGCAGGGCAGCCTCTATCTGTTTTCTGTTAGTTTGGAATCTTATTTTTCTCTCCATCCCAAATCATGACGCAGTGTCTTCTTGTTCATATAGTCATCCACACCTGCCATCTTCCAGCCGTCTTTATCCACAGTCCCCCACACTCCATGTCACCACTCTGTGGCCTTGCTGTGGACTATGTCACTGCACTGAGTTACAGAGCTTTTTCTGTACGCCCCTTGTCTTCCTTCCAGCTGTTTGGACTCCCTATCCCATTTCATTTGTTCTGCAGCTTCACTGAGCTCTCTGCAGAGTGAAGTTTCTTTTTCACCCAAACCAAGTCACTTTTGTTTTTCCTCTCTTTTCTTTCTCAGTGGTACTTTGTTTGAATTTATTTTTTGCAGCAATTGCCTATTAAACAGGCTGCTTATTACTTGGGTATCACCCTGTGACTATGGGATGACAAGGACGCCACCTAGTGGTCAGAGAATATATCATATAATTTTGTATCCTGAAAATGATGGTTTTATATGACCCTGTTAAAGAAGTGCTGGGATGCAGCACATTTATATAACATGTACAAGGCCCTGGATTCAAAGTCCATCCTCTATTTTCCTTCCTCATGCCAGAATCTTCAGGAAATCCAACTGCACCAAAAATACATGCAACAGGCACTGCCTCTGTAACTTCTGACTTGGCAGAAACACATGGAGAAACTAATCCACTTAGTATAAGCCAATAGGCCTGCTGGCACTGGCCTAGCTATGCAGTCATCAGCTTTTCTGAAAAAAGAAACTCCTGTCCACATTTGGACGATGGTTTAAATAAATCCAGAATGTAGAGATAAAACTGGAAGATTTAGGGTTGGTGAGATGGCCAGTGGGTAAAAGGGCCTGCCACCAAACCTGATGACCTGAGGTTAATCACTGGAGCTGACTCGTGCAAATTGTGTGACCTCCACAAGCGTGCTGTGGCATATACATGCCCAAACACAGACACGTATAATAAGTAAATAAACAAGATGTAATAAAAATATTTTAGTGAGAGATTTAAGGAGAGAATATCAAAATGTCAGTTGCTGACTGTCTCACCACAGTGTACAGCAGCATCTCTTTTTCTCCCCAGATTTCCTTCTGAGGATCTGGATTTACACCTCATATGTAAATGTTATGCACTGACTAATGCTCTTCTTTAAATATTCTTTCAACTTATTTTTAACCAATAAACATACATTGTACATATTTATGGGGTACCATGTGATATTTTAACATGTGTATACTGTGAAATGTTTAAATTGGGTTAAATTCATCTATTGCTTCTTTTTTCTTTTTTTCTTTTTCTTGACAGGGTTTCTCTGTGTTAACAGCTCTGGCTATTCTGGAACTCTCTTGATAAAGGTGTGTGTCACCCCTGCCCTGCATCTATTGCTTCTTTTAAACATGCTTATATAGGAGCTGATAAAAATAAGAGAAAAGATGGAAATACAGCTTAAACAGACACCACTGTGTTTTAGGTTCATCACCTGAAAGCATTCTGAGCACTTTTGCTAGCCCTGGTGTGACTACACGACTGCTGGTCACAAGGGTCCAGCCCTGGTGTGACTATACAACTGCTGGTCACAAGGGTCCAGCCCTGGTGTGACTATGCGCCCGCTGGTCACAAGGGACCAGCATTGGTGTGACTACGCGCCCACTGGTCACAAGGGTCCAGCCTTGCTGTGACTATGCTCCAGCTGGTCACTGGCCTGGTGTGACTATGCACCTGCTGGTCACAAGGGTCCAGCCTTTGTGTGACTATGCTCCCGCTGGTCACAAGGGTCCAGGCCTGGTGTGACTATGCACCTGCTGGTCACAAGGGCCCTTAGGGAGCACACTGAGATCAGGTAGGAGTGGCACAGTCATCTCATCCCTTTCACAACTATATTAAGAAGCTGGTGGCCCAGCTTTTTTGCTTCTGGCTCTAGACAATAGTAATTAGAAGGTTAACCTTCTGCTATCTTGTTATGTGAAATGTTCCCCCTTTGAAAATTAGACCCAAAGAACTCAACAGAAATTCTTCTACGGAGAGTAGACTAAATTATTGGTGAGCAAATTTAGAACCAGAGGGAGCCACTGCCACAAGCTATTTATAGCCATGACCTCTGGAGCCCTCCACCGCAGCAGTGGCTTTAGTTGTGGCATTCGGCATTTTGTTTTCCAAGTGAAGATTTGCTTTAAAAATAATTATTCATACAACACAATCTGGAGTAACAAATCCTATCAGAGCATTTCCAAACCCCTTGAAAATAAGTCTTTAAAAAATAAAAAAATACAAGGTTAGGGATTAAGGAATGGCAAAGCCACACCCCTTCCTTCCAACTCTCAAGAAACCAAATGCCATTTCCAAGGAGCCTTTGCAATCTGTACACTGCACCGTACACTGCACTTTTACTCTTATTCCTAGACTCTCTTCCTTAGAATTTCTGAACTTACAAGAAAACTGGATCTCTTTGTTAAAATTAACCTTTCTTTGGTCTAGAAACCACTAAGAGTCAGTAGCCAAGGCCTTCCCTACCATACAGTTTAATGACAGGGCAGAGTGTTCTTTACCACTCCGTAGCGAGAGCAGGCAATGTCAGCAAATGATGGAGTCAGAACTGAGATTAGTTACCAGTATGCTCAGTTCCTGTTTGTTTTGCTTTTAAAGCAAGTATATATAAGGTCTGTGCTATCATCTAGTACTTTAAGATTTTCTGGTAATTATTAAAAGCCTACTAAGTCCCAAACAACTGCTGACTACCCTAAAAAGATAGTGCATACCAGAAATTAGGTAAATTGTTGAGCTGTCTGACATGCGAAGGCAAGGTTACCTGGCAATGTCCGGGTGTGGATCTACCAGAGTGCTGACGAATCGAAAGAAGAGACAGCCCTTCCATTTCACATATTCTTCCTGTACAAGGATAAAGACAGCGTATTTCAGATGAATTTTAATATGTAAAGATGAGACATACCAAGGTGCAGTCATTTGCTGACTTTTCTTTATGCTGGCTACTGGTCCATCGGGGACCCAAAATTAGTTTGATAATGTTTACTACCTAACCCCTTTGAGAGTACATAGCATTTGTTCATTCAAAGAGATGTAGAGGAATATTTGGTCAAAAACATACCAAATCTATGGTAGGAGGAAAATAACACAAAGAACATAGTTTTAATGGGCAGATCCACTGGTGCCTCTTTAAGGTACATAATGCATGAGAAGATAAGCTTATGAGTGTATAGAAAAGATATAAAACTTAGCAATTACCTCCTTTTTAAAAATTAAATATTCCCTTCTCATTACAGGCTAAGATCAAACGCTCTATACAGCACTACAGTTCAAGATGTTTGACAGACTGAAAACAGTTCACTGGACTTTTGTAGCAATGCTGTAAGACAGTGCATCCCAAATACAACCTACATTTTAAAGCAAGAGCCATCATGACTGAAACACATGGACTTGGACTGCAGCCGCCTACCCCCAAGCACTTCTCTCTGCAGGTCTACAGACAGAATGGCACTGCTTCACAGGATTTCTGTGCAAATATGCCAGTAGCACTAAACTCTATAAGATATTCTAAACCAGAAATGAGAACAATTGTCTTTAATTCTATGACAAAGCAAGCATATCAGAAAAGGGCAGCCTGATTCCTACACATACCTGTAAGAGGTTGGTAAGCAAGATCAGTGTCTGCTTTCGGATAAATGGATCTGAATCCTTCAGACAAATGGAAATATTGGGAATGTAATTGTCCACCATGACAGTGTACCGGATACAAAGATCACACATCACAATGATGACATTGTTGCGGACAGCCACATCCTCACACACTTCAAGTTCTCGCACAAGGGCTGGGATGCTTTTCTTTGCAAGGTCTTCATGCTGTAAACACAGTTTACCTATCACAGGAAAGAGTCCACACTATGGGTTACAGAGGAAACAGATGCCCCAAATCACAAACAACAACAAACTCACAGACAAATATTAGAAGGTTTAAAAACAGCATTTGGAAAAATAAACTCCAACACAAGTTTCTTGAGGCACATGATTTTTCCTCTGCAATAATAAAATCGTCTTCCACTTAAACTCACTCTTAGAATTTTATAGTTACCTACTTATCCACAAAATTATCAGTAAAACCTAACACATTTTAGGTTTTTTTTTTTATTTTTCCATGATATTTATTGAGCTCTACATTTTTCTCTGCTCCCCTCCCTGCCACTCCCCTCCCTCCTTCAACCTTCCCCCAAGGTCCCTATGCTCCCAATTTACTCAGGAGATCTTGTCTTTTTATACTTTCTACTTCCCACGTAGATTAGATCTATGTAAGTCTCTCTTAGTGTCTGTATTGTTGTCTAGGTTCTCTGGGATTGTGGTTTGTAAGATGGTTTTCTTTGCTTTATGTTTAAAAACCACCTATGAGTGAGTACATGTGATAATTGTCTTTCTGTGTCTGGGTTACCTCACTCAAAATAATGCTTCCTAGTTCCACCCATTTTCCTGAAAAATTCAAGCTGTCGTTATTTTTTTCTGCTGTGTAGTACTCCACTGTGTAAATGTACCACATTTTTTTAATCCATTCTTCGATCGAGGGGCATTTAGGTTGTTTCCAGTTTCTGGCTATGACAAACAAAGCTGCTATGAACATAGTTGAGCACATGTACACATGATCTAAAAAACTTTACTGAATTAAAAATACAGGCTGGATAACAGGAAAGAATGTTGTCTGACTTATTTGATTTTTTATTCATAGTCAGAAGGAGGCTGCTAAATTATATTCCCTGGTGTGTTGCTTTGTGGCCTAGGGAATGTTTTGTTCCTACTTGTAATTCCTAGCTATTTTTAAAGTAACCAATATCACAAAAACAAAAACAAAAAGCCCCAAACCAAACCACAGCTATGACAAATATCTACTATAAAATACACAATCACTTTTAAAGACAGAATATTTAAATGACAGCCACAGGTCAGTGTTTTCATGATGAGCTATTTGAGCTGATGGAGAAATGAGCTTGAAACTCATCTGTCAGTTCTGGAAAATAAGCCATCTTGCTACATAAACTGGACTTCAAACTTTCCACTCCTAAGACCCAGTGTAGTACCTAGAACACAGTTCCTTGTGTTTGTGCACACATGTGTATCCGCAAGTCCCAGGGGAGGCCAGAAGACAACCTTGAGTGTTCTCTGGCACCATCTTTCTTTCCCTTGAGACGGGGCTTCTCACTGGCCTGAAGTTTGCCAAGCAGGCTAGGCAGGTGGCCAGGGAGCACCAGGGATCTGCCCGTCTCAGCATGATCAGGGCTGGGATTAGGGGCATGGACCAGGGGATTTGGCTTCCTTAATTATTTTTTATTCTAATGTATTTTAGGTCAATGGGTATCTTGCCTCCATGTATGTCACTCATGTGCCTGGTGCCTACAGAAGCCAAAAGAGGGAATCACATCTCCTAGAGCTGGAGTTACTAGCAGTTGTGAGCTGTGGGTGCTGAGAATTGAACCTGGGTCCTCTGGAAAAGCGCCAGTGCTCACTACTACTGATCCAACTCTCCAGCCCCCTGGCATTTTTAAAATGTGGCTTCTGGGAATCACAATCAGGCCCTTGTATTTATGAGCACTTTATAAACTGAGCCATCTCCTCAGCCTCTGAAATACACTTCTTGATAGATTTCACAAGCTACACTGTGAAACAAAGCAAAACAAAAGCTCTATAAAAACAGAAAGAAGGATAATTGTAATTAATTATCATAATCCTACAAAAACCTCCCTGTGTATTATAATGGTTTATATGTAAAACGTCCCACTTAGGTCATGTGATTCAACACTTGGTTCCCAGCTGATGACGCTGTTTTGTGAGGTTAGGTTAGAGGATGGAGGCAAAGGTCGCTGGGGGGAGGGATTTTGAGGATGAGGAACCTCACTTCCTGTCTTCTGCCTTGGAATGACCAGCCAGTGCTACCATGCTTTCACTCTGTAAAATGCGCCCTCGGAAGCATGCACTAAAATTACCCTCTGTCAGCTATTTCATCACAGCAATGAGTGACAGTCTCAAGTCTCAGTCACTGAGTGCTCTGTTATATCTACAGCGCTTGTCCCTCACACCAGAATTAACTCTTAAAGTCATAAAAGCTAGGGGAGGCATAGCCTCAACAGCACATAGCACATTACTGTGGTTAAGCTTATTTGAGACAAAAGCTACGCAGACTACGGCCACATTTCCACCATGGCACCCTTACCTAAAGTGATAATGGCATGTGCTCTAATCACGGAAGGCATGGCAGAGCTGACCTGGAAAGGCAGCTGACCGGCTAGGGCATCTGTGGTCCCTTGAGATGATGGTACTGTGGGGAAGGAAGAGGAAACGGATTATTATTGAGACAGTTAATGAGCCTCAGGACAGAATGGTGCAGGGTATGACTTCAAAGGCCTTACAGTGATCCACATGAGAAGAAGAAGCCAGAATAGACTGGATTAGAAGGAAGATTCGCTTCTCAACTATAGCTGGACATAACTGGGATATATCTCCTATGGTAAAAATACATTTCACCTGCAAAGAGAATTGATTTTGCAGTAAAAGCAAGGCAAAAAGAACATAAACTCTAGCTTAGTAACATGCGAAATGAGCATTATTTTGTTTCACAAATTACAAAAAGATCACTACTTTTTCAGAACATATACATGACTATTAATAAAAATTTGGTTGCTACTTATTAAAATTCATTCCAAATTAGAATGACCATATCATTTAATCATCAAAATCCAGACATTTCTGTGAATAACTGGAACTTCTATTAATAATTATGTTGTGATAGAAGGTGTCATCCCATCATATTAATATATACACCAAATGTTTAAAGAATATAAAGATGCCATGTGAAAGCTATGGGTTTCATAATAATTTTGCTGAGTATTCTACAGTTAGTGGGTAATTCTTTCTTTCTTTTTGGTTTTTTGAGACTGAGTTTCTCTGTGTAATGGCCTTGGCTGTTCTGGAACTAGCTTTGTAGACCAGGCTGACCTCAAATTCACAGAGATCCACCTGTCTCTGCCTCCTGAGTGTTGGGATTAAAGGCATGCACCACCATGTCTGGTGTGGGTATTTATTTATTCCTACAATAGCCTGGTGAATACCTCCATGAAACCAGCTTTTTAATTTTCCTAGCAGTGAAATCCAGACCAACAGCGTACATAAAAAGTCTGGGAGTGCAGTTCAGTGGTAGAAGTCACTAGCCTAGCATGCTCAAGGTCCTGTGTTTGATCCTGGTAGAAGCCACTGGCCTAGCATGCTCAAGGTCCTGTGTTTCATCCCTAGCACTTCAAACTAAATTTGTTTTGGATGCATGTAAACTCTCTATACTGTAAAACATAACTCTAATCTGTCCTCCAGGTTAGTTTGTCCTGCTCAGAACACACACAAAGTCCTACTTCCTCATAGCCAGCTACCATTATTTGTTTTCTAGTGACATCCTGTTTTAATAAATAATATTGTTTTTCTTTACCCCAAAGATGAATGAGCATTGTTCAAGTGAAATGTCAAGTGAAAGCTTGTTTCGGAGCTAGAAACAGCTGTACCTGCATCATGCCTACAATCTTAGTTACTGGAGATGGGGTGAGGTGACAGGGTCACTTGGGCCCAGAAGTTTAAGGTCAGCCCAAGCAACATAGCAAGATCTTGACTCAAATAAACAAAACCAATTACTTGGCTGGGTGGTGGTGGCGCACTTGGGAAGCAGAGGCAGGCAGATCCCTGTGAGTTCAAGGCCAGCCTGGTCTACAGAGCTAGTTCTAGGACAGGCTCCAAAGCTACACAGAGAAACCTTGTCTCAAAGAACAACAACAAAAAAAAAAAAAAAAAAGAAAAAAGAAAGAGAAATCCAAAAGACTCCTTAACCTAACAGCAGATGCAATCGAGTTTTTTATAAAAACTTGAACATAAGATACAGTGTTTTGTTTTGTAATATTGGTGTGGGTCATGACTGACACTTGATAAAAATCCAAGTCCTCTGAAGTCCACAGACAGCTTCCAGAGTCCCACAATGCTAATGCTCATCACTGAATGTGCACACATGGAGTTGCTGGCAGAGTGGCCTTCATTTACAGCTCTACCCCTGGTCTATAATCACTAACTGCAAGAGCTGAGCTGGCAGGGCAGGAGCTGAATACAGAGAGGAGGTGCTCTCCTCATTTAAACAGAGGAGAAAACCAACCAGGTTTGATTACATGACAGTCCATACTAAGGGCATCAAAACTATGGCTTCTTTTCTCTGTCAGACAATGTCAGATGCCAGATCGGAATCACTGTTAACAGATGTGCTAACTGCATTATGTGTCCTGACTCACAGAGGTCTCGTAAGCTGACAATATTTTTTAAAGTAGGGAGTGTCCATCAAGATAACTGGCTCAGCAAAGAGCATCTGTGTCCTGGGTGGTCGAATCTCCCCTTTTATTTTGCATATTACCAAAGCTCAGCTCTATTTCTGCAGGGCTATGTTCTAATGTTTAAATAGCCCAGAAGACGTGTTATAATTATTTTAAAAGTCAAAAGGCCAAACAGGCGCTGGAGATATGTCAGTAGTTAAGCACACTTGCTGCTCTTGCAGAGGACCTGAGTTTTGCCCCTAGCAGCTCACGAATGCCTGTGACTGCAGCTCCATAGCATCTAATAATGTCTTCTGGTTTCCACAGTGTCTGCATGTACATGCATGTACCTTCCTCCCCCAAGCACACATACACAAACATACACATAATGCAAAAAACAAAAACAAAACCCTAAAAAGTAAGCTATAAAAGCCTTTTCCCCAACAATAGCAACTGAAGCTCACACTCCACAATCATCTTTGAAGAAACCGTGCTGTAGGAAGATTAAGAAAAAGCAGTTGCTTACCACCAGGTCTTCATTCATGTGTCCTGCCCCATCTTCCTTCAGAAGGATGTCAGAGAGGTGGTGCTCGCAGGTGGAGAGCACATCCCTGCACACCTGCTTCAGCAGTTCCTGCACAAGTCACAGGTTAGCTCTGAGGGGGCTCACATGGCTCAGATGACTCCCCAAGCCTAGTTCTTAGGACCTCCAGGCTCTTGGAAGGCATGGAATACCCCAGTCACCACACCCACGACTTTCACCTTTCCCATTGCTTGTCCCACACCACAGCAACGCTTGCAGCAACCTGGTCATGGGAACCAGCTATGGCACATGTTGAAAGAGTATTGTGTCTATCATCTTTCCTTTTACATTTGCTCTAGAAGAGCAAAAGGCAGACCTAAAATCTGGTTCTCACATCTATAAACCACCTTTAATAGCAGTGCCCTCTGACAGTAGAGGAAAAATAGCAATTCTACCACACACAGGTAGAGAAGTAACTATTACAGCTAACGCTTTTATGTCTTTTAAAAGACATAAAATAAGGACTGATGTTAGGTATGGTAATCCTAGCACTTGGGAGGTGGAGGTGGGAAGATCCTGAGTCCCAGTTTGGTCTAGGCAAATGGAGAGCTCCAGGCCAGTGTGGCTACACAGCTAGACACTCCAGATAGTAGGGATCTGGAGAGATGGCTAAGCAGTTAAGAGTGCTTGGTCCATAATCATGAGGTCTTGACTTCAGATTTCAGCACATAACAAGCCAAGCATCCCTACAAATGCCTGTTCCAAAGGGGGCAGAGAAAAGAGAATCATTGGGACTTGCTGGTCTCCAGCCTAGCTGAAGGTTAAGGCCCAGTTAAGGGGAAAGACCCTGCCCGAAAATGAATAGGTATGCAGGGATAGAAGAAGACACTCAACATCCTCTTCTGGCCCCTGTGCATATGCACATAGTCCAAGATATAGATACAGACAGACAGACAGACACACAGCAGTTGCTACTCTTCTGTAATATTTTAGGTACAGGTATTTAGTGTTCCAGGGGGTCACTGCCACTCAAAACATATAACCACATTTCTGTTCCTAAGAGTATTCTCAAAACCCAAAATTCTAGTACTTCATTGGCCATTCCAAAATATGTAGGTGTAACTGTTTCCACAGAAGTGAACATTAGGACACATCCTTCTATTTTAGGGATAACTGTATTGCAATGACATTTTCTGTCACATGTTTGTCAGGTGCGTTCAAAGACTATCTTAGGAATCACCCAGTGCACGTGGTGCTAGAGCAATGTGGTGTCACATCAGCACTTGCCAAATAGTAGAAAATCACAAACACAAAAAAATATAATCTGACTTAGTCTAGCAATTTTCAAAACTACTGTGTTTATTACTCTTTCTTTAAAACAAATAAACAAACAAACCAGGGTTTCTCTGTGTAGCCCTGGCTGTCTCTGAACTCAGAGATCCACCTTTCTTTGTCTCTTGAGTGCTGGGATTAAAGGTGTGCACCACCACCGCATCACAACTATGACTCTTAATAGATTATACAACCTAACCATCACTTGTTGGCCAAGAGAGCACCTGAAATCAAGAGGCCTTAATCCCTAGGAAGAGAGAACAGCTGACCTGTATAAAACAGCCTAAGACAAGGACCTGGCTAAGCTAAAGTAACTACTCAGAACCACAGAGCCTGGGAAAACTGTCACGGCCAAACAATTCGGGGATCCTTGCTATACAACACCTAATGTCCAGTTTTGGCACAACTTCTTGTGAGCACCTTCAATGCCAGGGACAGGTACCAAGACAAGCCCTTGATTTTAGGTACACTTCAGAAGGTTTTCTTCAGTTGACTGAAATTTGCTCCTTTATAACTTCCAAACACTTGTATATATTGGGCATCTGAGTACACCAAACAAATTTCATTGTTTTATGTTAAAGTCTTTACATATCTGAATTCTGCTAGGCAGCTTGTCTCACATAGCTTCTTACATGCTACACAATTTGCTTCACAATCCCCTCATCTAAACGTCTTCCATATAAAGTCCATTTGTCAAGTTGTTTCTAAAATGGTGTCTCTGAAACTGAGTTATAGAAAACGGCTAGGACCTTAAGTTTAGCTAGGACAAAAGGCAGGACAGGACCACTGACCTCTTATTCTAGACACTTTCTTTCCCCACTGATATAGTCCAAGTTCTCACCAAGAGTTTAATGACATCCACAGAAGTTCTACAAGCTTACAGATACCAAAAATGTTCAAGATCGCCATCTAAGTATACAGCACTGCTGAGAGGGGCACTGATCATCTACTCTGATCGTTTCTTGTTCTCAATAAAATACAGAGCACTTATTTGCAGAGGACAAGGACAAGTGTATTTACAGCGACTCAAGCACCCTAGCAGGCCAGAAAAACCTCGAGGTCTTATTCTATCTACTGTTGACTGCCACAGGAGATGCTGGCCAAAAAACAAACAAACAAACAAACAAAAAAACCAAGAACACCTTGGCCCTGAGTACTGACATTTTTGACTTCAGACTCTATTTTACCCATTGGATGAAACACAGTTCAAGTTCCCAAGCCCAAAAGGAGCTGAGAACTTTCCAATGGCTGACCCACCTCCTCCTTAGACAATAGAAATAGTCTGTTATGTTCCTTCGTTCTTTAAAACATATACTGCTCCTGACAACAGAAAGAACAAATGAATTTGGCTGGCTGGGTTGAAAAGCCCCCATTTTGCGTCAGCTGACAATGGTGGAACACATATAAGGAAAGTCCTTAATATTTGATTCTTGATTGGTGAAAACTGTAAGTGTAACTCGACAGCAAATGCTTGTGATTTTTGTGCATACAAACCCTGCTTCTGCCCCTGTGGAGCTGTCCTGAAAGATGAGGCTCCCGAATCCTCGTCCTGCAGCCCCAATCAATCAGTGACCTGCTTATGGGTGATTTAAATCTTTGGAACCCATAAGTGTTGTCTCTCTCCTTCCTGGACTGGGTGTATCACTACCACAATTCAAGTTTTCTTGTAGCTGTTTGTTTCTAAATCCAAGGACGATGTTTTTGTATTCTCCCAGGCTCTAATAACAATATAACTAAACAGTCTGATGACCTTGGGCATTCACAAGAAGAGCCCACAGCAGAGATGACTTTTTCTAGCATGCTGGGAAGCTAGAAACAGAGCTTCCTTCCAATCCCAGTTCTGTCATCAGCAGGGTGTGTGCCACTGATCCTTAAAATCTGCCACCAATTTTCCCAAGATTTTACACCAAACAGCACCAGCAATACCATGTTTTCTAAATGTTTGATACTATTTAACTGTGCAAATCTGATGGCCTCCATGGGTACCCTAATACACATCATACTCACTCAAAGACACACATATATATAGGTAAATGAAAAACTAAACAACAAGTATACTTCAAGATGAAAGCAGAAGACAATAATAAAATGATTTATTAGAAATATTGATATGGGGGGCTGGAAAGATGGTTCAGTGGTTGGCAGTACTAGCTACTCTTCCAGAGGATCTGGGTTCAATTCCCAACACCCACATGACAGCTTGCAACTGTCTGTGGCTCCTGTTCTGGGGAACCTGATGCCTTCATACAGATATACATGCAAGCAAAGCATCAATGTACATAAAATAAAAAAAATTAAAGAACAATTTTTTTTCTATAAAGAAAAAAAAGAAATACTGATATGGCTGGTAAGATGACTCAGTTGTGAGATGGTGCGGTGGGTGAAGACCCCTGCTGCCAAGCCTGGCATTCTGAGTTCTATCCCTGGACCCACCTGGTGGAAGGACAGAACTGACTCCGAAGTTGTCTTCTGACCTTCACACATTTGCTATCATAGTCACAGTAAATATATAGAACTCAAAAACAATCCTGATATGAGAATTTTCCAGCAGTTGTTAAAGCAATTGCCTTACATAAAGTATTCATTTAGATTTCTGACTATTCATATAAAAATTACTAGAATTAATAAAATATTTATAAAAAATTACCAGTTGGCTAGGCAACTTTGGAGACACAATACCAGAAGTAAACACTTGAGTGACCTAATAGCACAGGTTTCCCAGGAATATGATACAGCAAAAGATCAAACACCATCTGCTGTGTGTGGAACTCTACAATTAGGTAAAAGACAATGCCGCAGATGCTCTTGGGATATTCAGGCTAGCACTTACTAAAAGATAGTCTTGCAGAATTGTCACCAGGGAGATAAATATCACTCAGAAGACACACACGACTAAAAGACACTTACTTGCTTGTGGAGCCAACGGCTATCTAAGGGAGCGTGTCTTCAGCCGTCAACCCTTAAAGCCAGCAGCTGAACATACGGTGCTTACTGGTGGCAAAAGCTACCTCCCATGCCCTCTATTCACAGACACTTCTCAGACTTCAGATAGAGCAGCATGCTCGAGCCAGAGATGGAAGCACAGGAGGGTGTGTGGCCATACCTGCTCTTCCAGCAGTGTCTTCGCAGACGCTCGGCAGAGCCCTTGCAAAGTGTCAACAGACGAACTGATGAGCTCTAGAGACCACTGAAATCCATTCAACTTGCCCTTGATAACACCTAAAAAATGAAAAACCTGAAATTTAACTGCTTACAAAATACACAGAACTATATACATAAAAAGCTACAGTAAGCAGCAAGGTCTCAAGACAGTCTCCATTAGACTCACCAGCTATTTTGTCCCGGGTGCTCCTGGGAAGGTGCTTTGCAATATGCCCAATGACACATAGCATATAACCTAAGGTGTTTGAATTTGGAGACTGTTCACTAGAGAAAAGGAGAAAGTGCCCTTAAATAGCATGCTGTCAAAACCACCACTACCACCACGACCCCCGCCCCCATTTATTCTGGATTATTAATATTAAAAGTCAAGTCGTTAAATGGCTTAACTGTGAGGTCTGAAAACATTAAGGTGCTTAATGAACTTTGACAAAGATAAACTGCTTAAATGTGATTCTTATATTTTCAACTTGTTCTTAAGCCAGAATTTAAAGCAATAGCTATTATAGCAGGCCATTTCCTGAAGACATGAGCTTTGCTTCCAGCCACTGGTGTCTGCTAGTGATTACTTTATAAGCATGCAAACCTGCTGAGTTTCTCCCATGACTCCATTATTTTGGTGTAGTCCAGCTTGGGTGATGAGCAAGTGATCTTGGAGAGCAGCATCCATGCTGGTGCTGAATGTTCTGTGTCAGTGTGGGATATCACACTGTTTATAAAAGTGGATGAGAATTTATCTTTCTTGGACCAAATACGAAAAGCCTTATTTAAATAGCGGCTATTAAAAAAAGAGAGAGAGAGAAAGAAAAGGAGAAATGTAACTATAAATACAGCAAAGTGTTCCAACCAGCTCTCACTGGAAGGGATCAACTTCTGCAGTTCCAGGATTTCTCTGGCACATAAAACATCCACTCAGTGAGCCTAGCCTTTTGCATATCTGATATCAAATAAGGTGTCTTAATTTTCCCTTCAGAATAAGTTGTCCTTATCTCCCCCCTCACAAAATACTATTTACAACAGAGGAGAAAATTGCAAAATAATCCCCTCCAAAATTTCCACACAAATAGCTTACTATAACAGGCAAGTCCATGTTGATAGGAACAAAGCAACAAGAATAGATACACTGTTCTTTACTTAATGTGATACTGGAGAGAAAGGACATCACAGCATTTAAACAAGGCATAGCAAATGAGCTAGAACTTGCTATACCTTAGTAATATGTGAATAAAATTTAAAATGCTTCCAAAGTACAAGTATCCATGTTACTGTTTTTGTGTGTTATGTGGTAGGTCCATGTTCTTGAGGTTGGTGCTGAGTGTCCTTCTCAATCACTCTTCACCTTATCTTTTGAGTCAGGGTCTCTCACCAAACCTGGAACTCACTGTTCAACTACACAAGCTGGCCAGCAAACCTCCAGTATCCTCCCAGCTGCCTTCCCAGTGCTGGCATTATGGCCATGTGCCACCAAGCTCATCTTTTTTTTTTTAATGGAGAATGGGTCCTGGGGATCCAAAATGCAGGTCTCCAAACTTGTGCGGTAAGCGCAGTATTAACTGATGCACTCCCTGCCCAGTGCCCTTCACTCTTGTTTTAAATCACTTTTATTTTCTTTCCATAGCATGGAAGGAGATGACATGGCCCATGAGACAATGCCACATCATACATTTGAAAGAAGACAAAAACATGGCTCCTGGGGCTGGAGGGACGGCATGTGCAAGACGCTGGATCTGATCTCCTGCCAAAAGAAAGGATGAATGGAAAGGATGGAGGGAGGGAACCAGGAAGAGAAGAAATAATAACAAAATGCGATTATATCCTTCCTTTGTGCTCTTGTAGCACACTTCCTACAGAAACTGACTTTGCTCTGTGAAATTTCCACCAGATTAAGAGCAACCTAAAGAGAGTGAGGTGTCACGTCCTGCAACTTTTGAGCACTGAGAGTAGGGCATTGAAAATAAAGTACTCAAAATGTTTGTTAAGGGAGTCACTAGACTCCCTCTTCTATGTCCTTCTACTCTCCACCCCAACACTTGTGAAGCAGCTCTGAGACGCCTCCTTCCTCTAGCTCCCCTGCCTCCATCTTATTCTATCCTAGTTACCTATGACTTAAATCACTTTACACAGGTGGTGTGGAGGTCCTTCTGTCTATGTGTTGCTTTTATTGGTTAATGAATAAAGGAACAGCTTTGGGCCTATAGCAAAGCTATAGGGGAACAGAGTTAGGCGAGGAAAACTAAACGGAATGCTGGGAAGAAGAAGGCAGAGTCAAAGAGATGCTATGGAGCCACAGCCAGAGTCAGACATGCCGAAACTTTGGTGGTAAGCCACTGCCATATGGCGATACACAGATTAATAGAAATGGGTTAAATTAATGTAAGAGTTAGCTAATAAGAAGCTAGATCTAATGGGCCAAGCAGTGATTTAATTAATACAGTTTCTGTGTGATTATTTCAGGTCTAAGCTGGCTGGGCAGCTGAGAACCCAACACACAGGTCTGTGTTTTCAACCTATAGCTTAATCCCCTTGGTCTTTAAACATAAATCTATTCTCTGTAAGTCCTAAAATGTAAATGCCTATCTTCTCCCTCTATATGAGTTCATCAGCAACTTCCTCCTTGCTACTCTGCTTTTAATATAAGTCAGGCTTCTTGGCATGCTATATTATATAGCTCCCATTTAGTTTGGGTCCCAGGCCCCCTACAGTAACACCAGCCATCAGTGCACTGAGGTGCTAGTGCAGCACACACAACCTCATGCACCCAGGACTGTTTCCTCCCCTGGTTGTGCTTCTGCTCCTTGCTAGCTTTCAAGAGCCAGGTTGGGGAGCCGGAGAGACAGCCCCATGGTGAATAACCCACATGGCTCTTGCAGAGGATCAGAGTTTGGGTCCCAGCAGCCAGGTTGAGTGGCTTACTGCCAACTGTGACTCCAGCTTGCCCCCTTCTGGCTTCTGTAGACACCTGCACTCAAGTACATATACCCTAGAAAGATATACAGATATACATACAATTTAAAAAAAAATAAAAGAAATCTTAAGTAAAAAGTCAATTCAAAGGTCAGGTATCTTATAAAGCACTCGTTCTCTGTTGACGAAAAGATCTTAACATAAATCTTGTATATTACTGTTTATAAAACTCTTTATTCCATCAACCTTACTGTTCTTAGTAGTGCTTTCTGGGGGTATGTATGTATGTATGAGCACGGGTGTGCATGTCTGTGGTGATGTGCACAGAGCACATGTAAGCACATACATATGTGTGGATATCAGAGGTGACTTCCTCCAACATCATCCATCTGATTTATTTTGTTTTGATTTATATGTTAAGAATGCATACATTTGTGTGTGTACTTGTGGGTATGTGTATATGTAGGCCACAGGTCTATGTCAGGAGTCTTCTTCCATTTCATTTATTTAAAACAGGGTTGCTTACTAAGGCTGGAGTTTATCAATTTGGTTGTAGTACTATCTGGCCAGCAAGCTGGAATTCTCCTGTCTCTGCCTCTCTCAGAGCGGGGATTACCAAGCCTAGCCTTTTATGTGTGTGCTGTGGATCCAAATTCAAGGCCAGAATCCTGATTCTATCATGCTTACTTAGCAAGCACTTTACCACTGAGTCACCTCTCCAGTTCCCTTCACCTTTCCTGCACTGAACCTGGAGTTCACTGAGCAACCAGGCTTACTAGCCAACAAGCTCCAGGGCTCCAGCTACCTCTCCTCGCTCTATTCCCAGCACCGCATTAACAGTTATCTGCTGCTATGAGGGCTGGGATTCACTCATGTCCTCCTATGTGTGCTGACAGTGACACCAGTCAGCAAGCCACCTCCCAGGCCCTCTAATAATGCTTTTTGCTTTTCAGACCGATTCTTCAGATCAGTGGCTCTCTTATATTTTCAGTGCAAAACTTCTTCAAATTTACTTACTCACTTATTCAAGTATATGTATTTTTAGTGGGCCTTGTGCGTTCTAGGGAAGTACTCCTACCACTGAGCTACACCCTATGCAGAGATCCTTTAAAATTAGTCATCACTCCCAAAGAACTTTTGTGTATGTAGGATGGATGGAGAGGCGCGCGTGCATCGCACAAACACACATACACACTACCACCACCACCACATTAGGGATTTAAATGTTTACCAGTTAAAAATTAATAATATATTGGACCTGGACCTGGTAGTACATAGTACAAGCTTGTAATCCTAGTTACCCAGAAGGACGAGACAGGAGGATTGCACATTCAATGACATCCTGGGCTACAGGATGAGGTGAAGGCCAGCTTGGGCAATTTAGCAAGATGCTATCTCAAAATAAAAAGCAAAAAAGAAAGGCTGAGGACACAGGTAAGTGGCAGAGCACTTGTCTAGCATACATAAAGTCATCTAGTATACTTCAACCCTATTGCTGAAAATAAAAACCAAAAGCAACAAAAAACTAGAACCACCAAACCCATTTTTTGCAGTATAATTATTAGTATTCCTTTCAAAAACAGCTCTTCCCAAACAAAGTAAATGGGGCGAGTCACTGCTGCATCCTTTTGTAAACCTCTTAAGTCTGGCTCAAATAGAAATGGGGTTCTTGTATCTGCTTCTGTGTGCAATCTGTTCCAGTATCGCCATATTGCTTCTGGAACTTCAACCCTATAATTATGAAAGAATAAAAGTAAAAATGCCAAGTAACGGGCTGGAGAGATGGCTCAGCGGTTAAGAGCACTGACTGCTCTTCCAAAGGTCCTGAGTTCAATTCCCAGCAACCACATGGTGGCTCACAACCATCTGTAACGAGGTCTGGTGCCCTCTTCTGGCCTGCAGATGGAATACTGTATATATAATAAATAAATAAATAAATATTTTTAAAAATGCCAAGTGACCTCTTAATGTTATGAATAAAAGCTCTACCGCTGCCCTAGCCCATGTCTTCACAGCAGTTCCACAGGATCGTCACACTTTAGAACTCCTCACTCTGGGGTAATGGCTGACTTATTAGGGGAAGAAAGAAGAGAAAGCCCCAGCACTCACTTATCCCCTCCCTCCTTTATAAAGTACAGTTCTTCCTGTGACCTTCCCCAGACTTCTTCACTAAATATCCCTCATCTTTCACTTACCCTCAGTAGTCATCTGCCTTTAACCTCTGACCTCTACATAAACCTAGATTTAGATAGGTTTGCTCTATCTGAGCATGAGAAGATGCTGGGATGCTAAAGAAGCATAAGGTAACCCTCAATTTCCGACATAAACACACCCACAGATTTAGGAAATGCAGCAACTCAGGCCAGTTGTGATGGCCACTCTTGGTTATCAATTTGACTATACCTGAAGTTAACTTAAACCCAAACGGCTGGGCACCCGAGGGACTGAATCATCTGAAGTGGGGAGACCCCTTCCAATCCGTATCTTTGAGGAGGGAAGACCTACCGTTAATCTGGGCCGCACCCTCTGCTGGCCGCCTACATAAAGGCTATGGAAGGAGGAAGACTGCTCTCTTTGACTTCTGCTCTAACTTTCGCTAGCAAGCCCATTTCATTCAATGGAATTAGAGTCTACTTTTTCGGGATCCTAGCATATACTGAGGACCAGCTGAGACATCCATTATTCTGGCTAGTATTATGTCAACTTGATACGGGTTAGAGTTATCTGAAAGAGGAAACCGCAATTGAAAAAAAAGCCTCTATAACATCCAACTGTAAGGCACTTTCTTAATTAGTGATTAATGGGGGAAGTGCCCAGCCCATTATCCTTTGGCTGGTGGTCCTGGGGTCTATAAGAAAGCAGACTGAGCAAGCCATAGGTAGCAAGCCAGTAAGCAGCTCCCATCCATGACTTCTGCATCAGCTCCTGCCACCTGCCCTGCTTGAGTTCCTGCCCTCACTGCTTTTGATGATGGACTGCTCTACAGAACTGTGGGTGAAATAGATCTTCTCATCTCCGAGTTACTTTTGGTCATGGTGTTTCATCACAGTAATAGTAACCCTAACAATTCAGCCTCGTGGATGGAACAACTACTGGATTTTTGGACCTTCCCTTGGTAGACAACCATTGCTGGACCAGCTAGACCACAACCTGTTAGTTATCTTAATAAATCCCCTCTGTGTGTGTGTGTACTGTGTGTATTAGTATTCAGGCATATGTACTGGCTTGCTCTTAGGATCCTGGCAGAATATGTTCTCAGCTGCAGTCACTAAGAGCACCTCCCATGCACATTTGCTACATTTCCTTTTAAAAGGTGGGTCTGCCCACCTCCTGTCTCGTTCTCTACTGCCATTCTTGTCCCCAGGAACCAGTCTCTGCATCTCTCTGTCCCCTTCTCTTTCCTCTTCCAATAAACCTCCTACGTGAGCCTTGTTGCATGGCATGACTTTTCTTCATGGTGTCATTTTTTAAATTACAACAGTGTGTGTTTGTGTGTGTGTGTGTATCTACATATACTACATATATATTCTCTAAGTGTTTGCTCTAGGGAACCCTAATACATTGGGAGAACTAAGGAAGACTGCCAGAGAGAAGTAAAGGAAAATATAAGGACAAATAAGATCAAACAAGGTGGAGTGGGCTAAAAGAACATTTCATAGAGAGAACCCGCTGTCCGCAGAGGCACCTCTAAGAAAAGCACCTATAAGAAAGCAGACTGAGCAAGCCATAGGTAGCAAGCCAGTAAGCAGCTCCCATCCATGACTTCTGCATCAGCTCCTGCCACCTGCCCTGCTTGAGTTCCTGCCCTCACTGCTTTTGATGATGGACTGCTCTACAGAACTGTGTATGCAGGACAGATTGTGTGGGGAGCAGAGTGGGATTGTCAAGACCCAGAATGCACATGGTGGAAAGCATAAGAGACAAAGATGAAGCAAGCGGCGAGGGATAGAATAAGAGGGCATTTTCTGATGCATTCTGAAAAGGGCAAGCACGTAGAAAGGTCAGTGGGTGGGGGTGGACTGCAAAAGAGACCCTGCCTGGGTGGGCTGGGATGCCAGAGAGGAAGGGAGGACACAGCTTTGGGATAAAAAACAACAAGCGTTCCTTTTGCTTGAATATACATTGCTGGGTTGTCTTCTAAGCAGGTTTTGACAATTTATGCACTCCCTAAGCACGCAAAACTGTCACTTTCTCAAATTCTCAGGAACACTTGGTTACAGTAGGGACTGTCAAGCCTCACATTTTAACCAACTGAAACTTGTGTTATTTTTAACTCTGTTGACTGTTAGAGAAGTTTAACATCAGATTCAATATCTCTTGTCTATTGTTCATCTCCACTTCAACTTTTGTGAATTGCTTTTCACCTCATCTATTTCCTGTTAGGAGTCCTCTCCTGGGTAAGAATCGTTAGTAAATACAGGTGGACCATCCCTCGTCTGGGCTACAGTTTTCAATCTGTCCTTTGTATGATTTTTATGATGTCATCTTAGTCTGGCTTCTGAGTTGCTATAGCAACACCTGGGGATGTGTAATTGAAGAACAGACTCTGTTTTCACAGTTCTGCAAGCTCAGAAGTCTAAGGTTAAGGCTGCAGGTTCCGTGTATGCTGAGGGCGCTCTGCTCCGAGGCAGCGTCTTACATCCTGCATCCTCCGTGGAAAGCAAGCGTGCTCACACAGCACCAACGCACAAAGATGGAGCGAGATAGCCCAGTCCTGAAAGAAGTACAATCCTGGCTGCCCAGCCCTTCTTACAGGACCCCACCTCATGATGCTCATCTATGTCAGTTCATCTCAACGTGAAGGGAAACATGCAGCCACAGCAGCTGCTGGCAATCATTTTAACACAGAATCACCCTGCCACGATGATGCAACTCCTTGGGCTCAGGGTTGAAAAGAAGATGCAATGGTTTCCCTTTAGAAGTGTGTAAAAGGCTGATCTGTGCACCTCTAAAATCCCAACACCTGTAATCTCAGAATGTGACTGCACTTGGAGACAGTCCCTATAAAAGGACTGATAAAAATCAAAGGAGGCCCCTAGCACACACCTTAATCAAATGTGACAGGTGTCTTTACAAGATGAGACTGTACCCTTACAGATTCCGGAAAAGACTCTGGGAGCATAGCAAGACAGGGCTGTCTGCAGGCCAAGAAGGGGCCTAGGAGAAAGCAGAGCTGCAAGAACCTTTACCAGGACTCACCAGTCTCCAGAACTGTTTAAGCCACCTGGACTGCGCTATGCTGTCCCACTACACCTAGCAAACACAAGAGACTACTTCCATTAAAGTTTTACATTTAAAATTTCTGAAAAAAAAAAAAATCTAGGACTGTACCTCCCCACCCTCCTTTTTTTTTTTTTTAATAAAAGCAATTGTCTTAGGGTTTCAATTGCTGTGATGAAACACCATGACCAAAAAGCAAGTTGGGGAGGAAAGGGTTTATTTGGCTTACACTTCCATATTGCTGTTCATCATCAAAGGAAATCGGGACAGGAACTGAAATGGCAGGAACACGGAGTCAAGCAGAGGCCAGGGAGGGGTGCTGTTTATTGTCTTGCTCAGTCCTCTAATAGAACCCAGGATGATCACCAGCGTAGAGACAGCACCACCCAGAATAGGCTGGACCCTTCCCTATCAATCACTAATTAAGACAATGCCTTACAGCTGGATCTCATGGAGACATTTTCTCAATTAAGGTTTCCTCTTTCAGATAACTCTAGTTTGTGTCCAGCTGACTAAAACTGTTGGAACAGTAGTAATATATTCTCTCACTGTGGTGACACATACAGAGAAGGCTGTGACACCTATTTAATGTGTCTAGGCTGGGTGGCTGGTGGGGTAGGCTGAAGCAATAGTACCCTCCTTTTTGGCAGTTATTTTTATTCATTTTGAAATCAGATAGCTGTGTGTTTAAAAACATTAAGAAATGGGACTGAAATGAAGCTATAAATACTGGTAACCACAAGCGTTTGTAATTGAAAAACAGGCATTTAAAGGGTATTCATATCCTATCAAGCTTTAGAGAATGCATATCACCGGATGCTTAGGGGGTATCATGTTGATATACATTATAATAGGAGAGCATGAAATACCAGTGAGCTCAATGTTTAGTTAAGTTAAAAAGTAACTAAATTTAAGAAAAGTCATCTTGAGAGGGAGTCCTAGACACCTAAGACTAGGGGATAACTATCTAGAATCACCTATGAGGGAATTAGACTAAGGTTAACATCTGAGAATGTCTGTGAGGAACTGTCTAGATTGCATTCACTGACATGAGGAAACGAACTCAGTCATTCGGTGGGGACGGAGCTCCGCACAGACCTTTGCTGCCCTCTGCTACTTTACTGTGGATACAATGTGAGCAGTTCCCTCAAGCCCTTTCCTCCTAAAGTCACGTTTGTCTGGGTATTTTATCACAGCAATAGGAGAAGAAACTAAGGCCCAAACAAGAGTGAGAAAGTAGTAGGCTGTGCTACTGAGTGAGTCTCTCCCCAAAGGAACATCAGCAAAAGCGTAGGTGGGACCGAGAAAGCGCTGATCACATGAATGAAGTTTTAGTGGTAAAGTTTTAATACCAAAGGGATGAAGATATCAAGTGACCCATTATCTGCTCTTGAAAATGAGGAAACTCAGGTCCAGAAAGAAGTTCTCTGCAAAGACCATAGGGCAGAAATTTAAGGCAATCAATTACTTTCTGTTGCATAATGCATAACTACATGGAAAAGTCTGTCTCTTTTATGACAAGGAGATGTAAAGAAAAGAAAAAAGCAGCCACTATTATCTAAATACAAACGTCCACCACCCTCAATGTTATCAAACAGAAACAAAAGCACAGGGCTATTTAACCCACTAGCTCATTAAAATGTATAAGGTTTAGCTTTTATGAATGAAAATGTAGGCTGGGTGTGGAGGACATTAATCTTAGTACTTGGGAGTCTGAGGACAGTCTGGTCTACAGAGGGAGTTACAGAACCCCTGGGGCTACACAGAAAAACTCTGTCTCAAAAAAAAAAAAAACCAACCAGAAAACAAAACCAAACAAAAAACAAGTAAAGCTGTAGCCCCCTAACAGCAGGCAGTGGGATGCTGATGCCCCAGTGCCATGCCTGCTCTGCACTACACACAGAGCCAGGCTAAAACTGGAAAGGAGTCGGGAGGGAGCACAGTGGTCAAGGCACCACCAAAACACTTACCACAGAAGGGCTGAGATGTGATGAGGAGCAAGAAAAAAGGGTCTTCACATACACTAAGAATCTGGACAAATGATCTTTTGATATCAATGGAAAAATTATTATTAAAACACCATATGAGGGCCAGAAAGATAACTCTAGTTTCTAGTTCCAGGGAATCCAATGCTACCTTCTGGCTCCTCAAGTACTGACTTTCTCTCTCTCTCTCTCTCTCTCTCTCTCTCTCTCTCTCTCTCTCTCTCTCTCACACACACACACACACACACACCTTTTATACACTTAAAATAAACACTTTAAAACACAGTACAACAAAGAGCAGCACATGGCCTTCTATGAGAAATTGAAGTGATATAGTTATTGTACCTGAGGCCCTGGCTTTCTGTAGTAAGGAGAGCAAGTAGTGCCCAAGCAAGCACTTGGCTTCTGTCCTCACTGTGAAATTTCTTGTGATGCTTAAGATTCTGCAACAGGAGCTGGTCCAGGCATTCCAGGGCCTTTTCTTGCACCGTGCTTTCACAGTCCATCACCACTGGGATGACTCCCATCAACCAGGCTTTCTGGACTGGGACACATGTAGGCTGGGCCTAAGGTTGAAAACATTATAGCAGAAGATCTAACACAGGTCTAGGTACAAGCTAATGAAGTTGCAAACAAAATTTCAGCAGACACACTAAATAGAATCACATCTACAGGGGTAGGGCTACAGTTTAATGTTAGAGGGCATTCTTTCTGTGCTCAAAGCCCTGGGTATAATACTTGACACTATACCCAAGCAAACAAATAAGTAATTGCAAATAAAACATAAAAAAAAAAATCAACATTCAGAGATCCTGAAAAACTGTAACCTTCCCCTTATGATAAATCAATACATATTAAATTTAAACTAATAAATTAAAGCTATTATTTTATTATTAGTGATCAACATTATTTTGGTTATTCAAGAACAACAAATATTTACTCCAAGGAAAACGTGCTGGCAGAAAAGCCGAAATATGTACTGCTGGGGATGGAAAGCTGGCTCAGCAGTTAACTGCACTTGTTGCTCTTCTAGAGAACCCGAGCTGGATTCCCAGCAGCACGCCAGGCAGCTCAAAACTGTCTGTGCCTGCTCAGTTCTCCATGGGCACTACATGCCCATACTCACATAGATGCACGCACACATACACTTAAGCAGTAAAAACAAATCCTAAAAGTAGGTGTTCTTTAATGCCTTCTCTGATAAAAATAATAATCCTTTAAAAATTCTTCAATAGTCAATTGAGAGAAATAAATTATATATCATATTAATGAATATTCTCTTCTGGTAATATCTACATATCTTCTTTTCCCCCTGAGACAGGGTTTCTCTGTGTAGCCCTGGCTGTTCTGGAACTTGCTCTGTAGACCAGGCTGGTCTCAAACTCAGATTAGCATGCTTGTCTCTGCCTCCTGAGTGCTGGGATTAAAGGCGTGCACCACCACCGCCCGACTACAAATCTTAATTGACAAAAATTAATCTAGGCCTGGATTTAATCAACCAATTTGACTTTGGAGTTTCTGTTTCTGGGGCTCAAGAAAGGGTACGGGTGATTAGAGCGAACAACGAGAGGGTACGGGTGATTAGAGCGAACAACGTCCCTCAGGCTCAGGCATTTGAACACTTTGTCTCCAGTTGCTGGAGCTGCCTGGAGAGGTTACAGTGGGGAGGGTACGGTCTTGCTGGAGAACCTATGTCACTGGTCGGGGTTGGCTTTCAGAGTTGAGAGTTTACAGTCTTGCCCTACTGATGTGGGATGCCCCTCTGTATGCTGTGAATATGTTTTATTACCATTAGTTAATAAAGAAGCTGATTTCGTTAATAGCCAGGGAGAACAGAGCCTGGCAGGAAATCCAAACAGAGATACAGAGAGAAAGGGGCGGAGTCAGGGAGATGCCCACAGTCGCTAGGGAAGCAAGATGTGAGGTATTAAGCCACAAGCCTCGTGGTAAAATATAGAATAGAAATGGGCTAATTTATGTTGTAAGAGCTAGTTAATTATAAGCTTGAGTTAATAAATCAAACAGTTTGCACTTAATATTAAGCCTCAGACTGGTTATTTGGGAACTGGCGCATGGGAGAGAAACTTCCAGTCACACCCCACTTCCAGTCTGCTCCTGATTGTCACAATTCCTGCTACTTATTGCTGTGCCTCCCTGCCACAGTGGACTCTTGCCCTCTGGGATCATAAGCTAAAAGAAACTCTCTCTTCCTTAAGTTGCTTTGGTTATGGAGTTTTATCACAGCAACAGAAAGTAATAGAGACGATGAGTGGTTAAGAGCACTGGCTGCTCTTCCAGAGGACTGGTGTTCAATTCCCAGCACCCATCTGGTCTCGTAATGTACTGTGGACCTCTGACCCCTGTGGGCACCTGCATACACATTTACATACACCGACACAGACATGAGAACACATACACATAAATAAAAATCAGAATCAATTTTAAAAATTTTAGTTTCTTTTTCTAGTGGACATTTAAGATAAAATCAGGAAGTGACACAACACTGTTTAGCATGAGTTCCTAGTTCAATTAAAAAAGAAAGTCATCTGCCAAAGACACTTGTTATTCCCTGGTGGCTGGTGTTTAGTCCTCAGGTGGGCACAGCTGAATTTCTAAATTATTTATTTAACATTTAGCAACAGGTAATTATTATGTAGAGTTACTTCTGCCCACTTTTGTTGTTGGGGACTAAACTCAGGTACTTTATATATACAAAGCATATGCTCTAGCCCTAAGGATCCAAATCTAAATCTATCTATCTATCTATCTATCTATCTATCTATCTATCTATCTATCTATCTATCTATCTATCTATCTATCTATCTATCTAATCTACCTACCTACCTACCTACCTACCTACCTACCTACCTACCTACCTATCTATCATCAGGATATACTATAGACAAAGATGCTCTCGACTTCACAGTATCCTCCTGCCTTCTTTATGAATATTAATTGTAAGTGTGAACCATTAAAGCCAGCTCACAGCTGCTTCTGATGCAAAGCACTAAGCATTTATACTTAGCATGGTACTTCTTACCATAACAAGTTCTGTAAGGGACTGTAAGGCCTGCTTCCGCACAGATACGGCAGGGTCGCGGCAATGCTCTTGCAGGATGAACAGGTCTTCCTCCATGAGCGAGATGTCACAGTGTTTCAGAATATTCACTAATACCTGGGAGGCACAGCATGAGTGGTGACTACAGGACACACACAGAAAAGTAAACATAGGCAAAGAGATAGGGTTTCTCTGTGGCTTTGGAGCTTGTTCTGGAACTAGCTCTGTAGACCAGGCTGGTCTTGAACTCACAGAAATCCACCTGCCTCTGCCTCCCGAATGCTGGGATTAAAGGCGTGCAACACCACTGCCTGGCTGGCAAAGAAATACTTAAGTTTGTAGCTTTTAACATTTTAGGGAGCATGGATCAACCCAATTTCCCTATAGCATTCTACCTTTTGAAAGGACTCTCTTGGGTGGTAGTGGTGCAAGCCTTTACTACCAGCACTTGGGAGGCAGAGGCAGGTGGATTTCTGATTTTGAGACCAGCCTGGTCTACAGAGCAAGTTCCAGTACAGCCAGGGTTACACAGAGAAACCCTGTCCTGAAAAAAGCAAAACAAAAAACCCAAAACCAACAACCAAAAAAATAAAAGCCAAAACCAAACCAAACCAAAATAAAAAAAAAAAAAAAAAAAAGGAAGGAAGAAAGTAAGGACACTCTCTAGAGAAAACTGAACATTACAACTTTACAACCAATTTCACAAACTTACTGATATTCACCTATGGTCTCATAGTTCAAACAAATACACATAAAAAGTTGTTTTTTAATATTGTTGTGTTGCCCTGCTCTGAGCTAGAACTCACTACATAGATCAGGCTGGCCTCAAAATTCAAACTTGCTTCAATTCAGATACCTGCCTCTGCCTCCTGAGAGCTGGCATTATAGGTAAGTACCACCATACTCCACAACAGTTGTATGTCTTCAAAAGCCACCAAGTAAATTTGAAAGCTTAAAAAAATCAGCAAATTCTTGTAGTTCTTCTATAGTTTATAAATGGCAGAACCAGGTAAAGTATGAAAAGCAAGTTAAGCAATAAGCAATGAGTATGGTATTCTGAGTTTTCGGGTGTAAAGTGTGAAGGAGGAAGGCCCACCTGGAGTGCAGACTTCCTGACGTTGATCTTTTCGTCCCTGGTCCTTTTTCTCAGCATTGCCATGAAGCATCTCTCTGTTGATGACACCAAAGAATACAGTCTTGAGAAAGACCAGGCATGCCTAAGGTGTCACAACATAAGTAGATAGGATTGGCTAGAGACTCACTAGTTATTATAAGGTTTAAGAAAGGAGACTATCAAAAAGTCTTGAAAAAGAAAATCTGAATAATCAGGCATTCACTATAAAAAGTATAAACTTTAGAATATCTACGAATTTGATATTAAATCCTGGCTTCTACCACTAAATGAATTTTTAAAAATTCATTTTAATTCTTATTTATGTAATAATACATAAATATTGTGTGTGGGGGGGTGCTTGTGGAGGTCAGAAGATGGCATCAGATCCCTGGGAACCAGAGTCAAAAGCAGCTGCAGGTTGTCCAAGGGATGCTGGGAACTGAAGAGCAGCAACTTCTGAATTACTGAGCCATGGCTCCAGGAGACCTCTATAACTTTGGATGAATTATTTACTACTTCTTATTTTGCTTGGCTGCAAATAAGACTTATCAAAACCCAGAGACGTTGTAAATATCAGATGAGGTAATATGTGTCAACATTCAATTTTCTACTAGAAAGGCTCTGGAATTACCAAGCACCTAAATGAGTTTAGATTATGTCTTTGGTATAAATTAGAGACCTAAACAGAATGTTTTAAGAACACTCAACAATTCATTAAAGAGGTGAGAGGAGCTGGAAAGAGGCCTCTGTGGGCAAAGAGACTTGTCATACAAACCTGACAACCTTGTTTGAGTCCTTAAAGCCCATGTAAAGAAAGGAGAAAAATATCTCTCCCAAGTTGATCTTTGACCTCCACATGTGCACCATGGTATGGCCGATCTACTCCATTACACACAGATACACAATAACAATAAAGTTTTTAAATAAATGAAATAAAAGACATGCACTATATATAACATGTTTAAAAAGCAGCTATTCTCAAGCCTTCAACCTGTTGCACTGTCACGTGTTATAACCACACATTATGGGAACTCTGGGAAATGTCAATTTACTCTTGTGAGAATATCAAGGTATGGGGAGTAAATGATACCTTGATAATAATATGAACACGGTTTTCATATCAGAGACTTATGGAAGGGGCTTAGCAACCCTTCAGAGGTCCCCAAGTCAAACACGGAAACTGCTTAGAGATATAAGGCGGCATCTCAAGAACAGGACATGAAAACAGAGAAAATTCAATGAAGCCCAAGTAACATATTGAAAGTACCCCACAAAATTAACAAGCTTAGCAAGTTTTAGCTAGACTGACCAAGACAATAGCATTCAAATTGTTAAAACCAGATATTCAACATTATGATATTACTATCAGTTTTACAGAAGAAAAAGGAGCACAAGGGGATACAGGAGCAATTTTATGCTAACGAATTGGTGACATGAACAAGTGTTTAGAAGACTGACATTCAGAGATGAGTTAACGAAAGAAAATGACTACATCTCTAAACAAACTCAATGTCATAAAAGAATCTCACACCATATACACAAAGGCCAAAGACCTGATGGTTTTAGTAGGAATTCTACCAAATGACACAAATATGAGTGAAAATCCTTCACCAACTTGATCAAAAGGTAGAAGAGCAAAATTTACCCCCCCCATAAAACCACACTATTATCACTGACAGCAAAACCACAGACACCGCAACAGAACAGTAGTACTCTTAAGACTACAGTCCCAACATTCTCAGCAAAACACTAGCAAATTGCAGTTACCTAAGACACAGAGAGAACAAGCTCCACTAGGAGCAGGAGCCAGGAGCAAACCCAGTCCTGGGACACAGGCGGATCAGGATTGACCCAGTGATCAGATCCAGAGCCAGCAATCTCCAACAGAACAGGTCCAACTCCAAGCCAGGGACTTCTGAAGGATGAGATCCAGACCAAGATTTACAGAAACAGATCAAAGCCAGCAGCTTGAGCCAAATTAGCCCTGAGACAGTAAACTCTGAGGGAGCAGACCAAAGAAAGCACAGGAGCACTGAGCTACCTCCAGGAACAGGAATAACCAACGGGGTAACTAGAACTGCGACACTGACTGTACCACGAGGAACAATCATCTGAGCTTTGGATTCACTGGCACCAAGAAGATTATTCAACAGAATCTCAGACAGCCCCAACCACACCTATTAGAGGAAAAGATGAGTAGAAAAGGTAAGATCACATGCTATACTACAAAGAACAACACAATACCAGTAAAACCTAAAGACCCTACAAAAAAGCAAGACCTGAACAATCAAATATAGATGAACCAGAAGAAAATGATCTAAAAAATAACCTCAAGAGAATGTTTGAAATTATTAAAGATGAAATGAGAAATTACCTTAAAGAAATGGAGGAAAAAACAAACACAAGATTGGAAGATATCAGCAAATCACTTAAAGAAAACCAAGAAAAAGAACTCAAACATATAACAGAAACTATTCAGGACTTGAAAACAGAGATAGAAAAAATAAGGAAAACACAAGCCAAAGGAATTACAGAAACAGAAATCATGAGAAAAAGATCAGGAATGACAAATGCAAGCATGAACAACAGAATACAAGAAATGGAAGAGAGAATCTCAAGTGCGGAAGATAAAATAGAGGAAATAGACTCATCAGTTAAAGAAAACATTAAATCTAACAAAAGCTTAACTCAAAATATCCATGAAATATGGGACACCATAAAAAGGCCAAATCTTAGAATAATAGGTATAGAAGAAGGAGAAGAAGTTCAACTCAAAGGCACAGAAAATTTATTTAACAAAATCATAGAAAAAACTTTCCTTACTTAAAGAAAGATATGCCTATGAAGATACAAGAAGCTTACAGAACACCAAATACACTGGATCAAAAAACAAAAAAAGTTCTCTTGCCACATAATAATCAAAACACTAAACATATAGAGTAAAGAAAGAACCAAATAGAAGACCCGGATATCAACCCACACATCTTCGAACACTTGATATTTGATAAAGAAGCAAAAAATATCAAATGGAAAAAAGAAAGCATATTTAACAAGTGGTGCTGGCATAACTGGATATCAACATGTAGAAGAATGAAAATAGACCCATATCTATCTCCAGGCACAAAACTCAAGTCCAAATGAATCAAAGACCTCAACATAAAGCCAGCCACACTGAACCTTATAGAAGAGAAAGTGGGAAGTACACTTGAACGCATTGGCACAGAGAACCACTTCCTAAACATAACTCCAGCAGCACAGACACTGAGAGAAACAATTAATAAATGGGACCTCCTGAAACTGAAAAGCTTCTGTAAAGCAAAGGACACGGTCAACAAAACAAAATGACAGCCTACAGAATGGGAAAAGATCTTCACTAACCCCACATCAGACAGAGGACTGATCTCCAAAATATACAAAGAACTCAAGAAATTGGACGCCAAAAGATCATGTAATCCAATAAAAAAATGGAGCACAGACCTCAACAGAGAACTCTCAACAGAGGAATCTAAAATGGCTGAAAGACACTTAAGGAAATGTTCAACATCCTTAGTCATCAGAGAAATGCAAATCAAAACAACTCTGAGATTCCATCTTATACCTGTAAGACTGGTCAAGATCAAAAACACTGATGACAACTTATGCTGGAGAGGTTGTGGGGAAAAGGGAACACTCCTGCATTGCTGGTGGGAATGCAAGCTGGTACAACCCCTTTGGATGCCAGTGTGGCGATTTCTCAGAAAATTAGGAAACAACCTTCCTCAAGACCCAGTAATACCACTTTTGGGTATATACCCAAAAGATGCTCAATCGTGCCACAAGGGCATGTGCTCATCTATGTTCATAGAAGCTTTGTTTGTCAAAGCCAGAGCCTGGAAATAACCTAAATACCCCTCGATCAAAGAATGGATAAGAAAATGTGGTACATTTACACAATGGAGTACTACACAGCAGAAAAAAATGACAGCTTGAATTTTGCAGGAAAATGGATGGAGCTATAAAACATTATTTTGAGTGAGGTAACCCAGACACAGAAAGACAATTATCACATGTACTCACTCATAGGCGGTTTTTAAACATAAAGCAAAGAAAGCCAGCCTACAAACCACAATCCCAGAGAACTTAGACAACAATGCGGACATGGAAAACTACACCCTCACCTTAATATATAAAGAAAAACATTTGCAATATTGAGGATAAAAACATTCAGCAAATTTGGAACAGAAGGAAACTTCCTCCCAAAGACATTGGCTATCCTGCAAAAGCCCACAGCTGATCTCATACTCAATAGTGAATACCAAAAGCTCTGCCCAATTAAAGACAAATGAAGTCAAGACTTTCCATCTCTAGTCAACACTGTACTAGAGAGTTGAGCTATAGCAACTAGGTGAGAAAAATAAATAACAAGCATCTGGGTGGGAAGGAACAAGTAAATTATCTCTATTTGTAGGAGATTTAGCCTTCTATACAGAAAATCCCAAGAATCCCACCCACAAAATAAAGCAAAACAAACAAAAATTATTGGAATGAGTTTAGACAATGTCTTAGTCACGATCTTAGGGTTTCTACTGCTGTGATAAGATTCCATGGCCACAGCAACTCTTAGAAAGGAAAACATTTAATTGGGTGGGACACGGTGGCATTCAGGCATACATGGTGCTGGAGAGGAGCTGAGAGTTCTACATCTTGATCCTGCAGGCAATAAAGTAGCCTAAAACACTAAGCACAGCTTGAGCATAAATGAGACCTCAAAGCCCATCCCCACCAAAGCTCACTTCCTCTAACAAGGCTACACCCACTCCAACAAAGCCACCTCCTACTGCCATTCCCTATGAGCACATGAGGTCCAATTACATTGAAACCACCACAGTCACTATTCCACAGCAGTTAAGAGACACCATAACCAAAGCGACTCTTATAAGAGAAAACACGGAACTGGGGGCTTTCTCACAGCTTCAGCGGTTAATCTGTTATCGCCATGGCAGGAAACATGGTAGCTTTCTGGCAGACACTACAGCTATAGAATATTACTTTAAGGTATGTTATATTTTTTATGCCCTGGAACATTTGTTTAAAATGTAAAGATGGTGGTGGGGGGGGTAATTTAAGTTAAGGAAAGCTGGCAAGAAACAAGCCAAGCTAAGGTTGAGCATTTATAAGTAAGAATAAGCCTACGTGAGTGATTTATTTGGAAGCTAGGTGTTGGACCCCGAAAAGAGCAAAGAGTCAGAGTAATAAACACAAGCAACAACATTCTGGCTCCAGCGTGGGGCTCGAGTACAAGGAAACAACTACCGCTATGTGAGTCTACGCCCCCACTGATTACTTTGCACCGAGGTTTCTCTCCCATGGTCTGCACTATACATCAGTAAATCTCATTTTCTTACTAAGCTGTTGTTGGCTTTTAAGAGTTTGACCCAATTAATAACTCAAGAAGGTTGAGAGGAAATAGATTTTGCACGAGAGATTTGTTTGACTCATCCTCAGGGACAGACTAAAACTGAGCCCAGCTGGGCACTGGTTCTTGGGTGCTCCCTTGAAAGTCCACATTTAACATGGGCAATGAACAGGTGAGGTGGCTGCAGCAGCTTCCCACCGCTGGGGATACAGTGTTCTGAAGGCTTCTATCCAGGTGAAGCAGGGTCTCTCATTTCTGCTGTGGTTGCATACCAGGCTCTCTGGGCCAAGGGACTCTGAGGGAGTCTCCTGTGTCCATCTCAAACCTTGTTTTAGGAATGTTGGGGTTACACACAAAAGGCACAAATTAGGGAGAGACCGGTTCTGGGGACTGAACTTGGGTAGTGTTTTTACTTGCTAAGCAACATCCCAGGTCTCTATTATTTTTGTTGTTGGGACTTTTCCTTCTGATCCTTATCATTTATTCACTCTATACCTTCTTCCTTTTCTTTAAAAACGTACTTATGAACTTAACTTTCTAACTTTCCCCTACTTGCTCCCTTTCCACACTTTGAATAGTCGAGATTTTGTTTTGCTTTTCATTTCCCACTTCTTCTCCCTTTCCTTTTCATTCATCTTTTAAAACTTACTGGTTTAGGGTTGGAGAGATGGTTAAGAGCACTAGCTGCTCTTTCAGGGAACCCTGTTTCAATTTTCAGCATCCATATGATGGTTCACAACTGTCTAAAACAAAACATTCTGGTTTAGGGCACCAGTGAGATAGCTTAACAGGTAGACACTCGCTAGGAGTGACAACCTAAGTACACTCCTACGAACACACATAGTGGACCTTCATTATGCACCCATCGTGGCAAGCATGCCTAAACACACACACATCCAATAAATACTCCTATTCCACTATTCCTGTTGTTAGAATTTGGGGTATAGAATATGGGTATGGAAAGTGGTACTTGGCTTCTACTTTATACTTATTGCTACTACTGTTGTCTGGCAAATTACTTTGACTACATTATATAAAATGCTCTGCCTCTGAGCTCCTTTCCCAGTTAGGGAAAGAAAACACCCAGCTCTGTAGCCAAGTTGCTCTTGCTTGGACGTCAGTGGACACTTTAACTCAGAGACTATGGGAGAGAAAAGTTCAAGCTGATGATCAGGCTATATGTGGACATTGCTGGAGAGAAGGAGCTGCCAGTTATCCACTCCCACAGCAACAGCAGAGAGAAGCAAGAACACTGTAGACCACATCTAAAACGGGCTATTGCATAGATGGCTCCCATACCCATACATTATTAACAAGAAAGACTAAAGAGTAATTAGAGAGGAAGTACCCAGTGGACTTGGCTGTTTACAACACATCTGCCTTATCTGTAAGACTCCAGTTCTGGGAAATGTACAATAAAGAAAGCAGAACTCTCAAGTTGTGACATAAGGATGCCAACCTCTATAGATAGATGCACACCAAGTCCCATCAGACAAGTGACAGGGAAACCACACTACAATTCCAACTGGAAATATATTTAATAGCAAAATAATGCAAGGGTAGCCTCAGCTAGTTAGGATTTCTATTGCTGTGATATAACATCATGACAAATAACTTTGTGTGGAAAGAGCTTATTTCAGCTCCATTATGGAGAATAATCAGAGCAAAAACCCAAGGCAGGAATCTGAGCTGAGGTCATACAGCAGTGGGTCTCAACCTGCAGTCTTGACCCCCTTGGGGGGTCACGTATCAGGTATCCTGCATGTCAGATATTTAAGTTATGATTCATAACAGTAACAAAATTAAGGTTAGGAAGTAGTAATGAAATGATTTTATGGTTGGGGGTTACCAAAACATGAGGAACTGTGTGAACAGTTGCCGCATTAGGAAGGTTGAGAACCGCTGCCATAGAGGAATTCTGTTTGCTAGTTTGCTCCTCATGGCTTGCAGGATCACAGACCAGGGGTGCCACAGGCCACAGTGAGCAGGTCCCTCCCACACCAAAAATCAATCAAGAAAATGCCTTACAAATTTACCCACAGGCCAGTCTGATGGGGGTATTTTCTCAGTTGAGGGTTCCCTCTTCCCAAATGATGCTAACTTGGGTCAAGCTGACATAAAATTAGCCAGTCCTAGTGTGCTCTTTAAAGAGGTTGTCACAGAAAAGTGGAAGGCATGTCCATCCCCAAAATGTACAAATCTCAACACAGAAATACAAGTAATATTAAAAACAAAGCAACATGACATTTCAAAAAGGTCATAATTCTTTAGAAACTGACTCCAAAGACACTGAAGAAGATGAGATGGTAGGTAAAGAATTCAAAAGAGTGATTTTTAAAAGAATTAAGAAATATAGAAAAACAGTTTAACAATAATAATAAAGTTTATAAAATAAGAAATTTAATAAAGAGAGAAATTTTGAAAAAACAAATCTTGGTAATAAAAACCTTAATAAGTGAAATAAAAGCTGAGCAGAAACCCTTACCAACTGTTTGAATCAAGCAAAAGCAAAAGTATTTCAAGGCTTGAAAACAAGGTGGATGAATGAAAACTCCCAGGAAATAATAAAGACCAAAAACAATTATGAACAGAATATGAATAAAATCTGGGATGGGATTAAAATAACAAATTAACGTTAAGTATAGAAGGTAGCACGGGGATATAGATTAAAGGCAAAAAATAAAACCCACCAAAAAGAACCCTACTCAATGAAATAGGAAATTCCCCAAATCTGGGGAAAAATAGAACATTGATTTAAAAAGAAAGAATTTGCACCTCAGCCAACATGATCAGGTAAAAATTTAAGAGTACAGAACAGAGAAAGAATATGAAACCCTCAAGGGAAGTGCCATTCTCCCTTATGTAGTTAGTTCCAACCAAAGGAAAAAGCAAAACAAACACAACCCTGGCAGATCAGATCCTTATAACCAGAATAGGCAGCTTCAGAATCAAGAGACAGAGAAAGTGCTTTGAAGATAACCAGACTAAAGGACTTTATGACTTCTAAGCCAACATGACAGAAGATGAAGAAATCCCTACACAGAAGATGAACAGCTTCAAGAGCACAGGTGAAAGATTGCACAGAAGAGCATTAAACAAGTATTAGGAAAGAATCAATCACTAGGACGATTACAAATGAAATGGATTACTGTGGACCTGCCCACAATAACCTTGAATGTATTCTTATTCTTTAATTAAAACACACAGGCAGTATTAGACAGTGGTGCACACGCCTTTAATCTCAGCACACGGGATCTCTGTGAGTTCAAGGCCAGTCTAGTCTACAGAAAGAATTACAGAAAAACCAGGAGTACACAAAGAAAACTTGTATTGAAAAACCAAAACCAAAACAAAACAAAATTCAAAAACCCATCACAGGCTGGCTGGCTTAAAAACAACAACTGTTTTCTTTGGGGGCTGGAGAGGAGGCTCAGAGGTTAAGAGCACTGGCTGCTCTTCAAAGGTCCTGAGTTCAGTTTCCAGCAACCACATGGTGGCTCACAACCATCTATAATGAGATCTGGTGCCCTCTCTTGGCATGTAGGCATAGATGCAAGTAGAATACTATTTATATAATAAATAATTAAAAACAAATATTTCTTGGGCCTTGGTGCCACTAGGGCCATACTGATCTGTGCTGCCATTGGGTCCATGATAATGTCCAGGCCAGAGCTGCTGCTGTGGGCCATGTCTGGTCTATGTTCCTGCTGCAGCTAGTCCGTGATGATGTACATGATCTGAGTTGCCACAGAAGGTCAGAAGGTCATAGGAACCGTGCTGGTGGGACAGTTGACTCTGTCCCTTGCCTGAGGGGGTGGGAAGGGGGCGGTGTCAACGGCCCAGACTGAGCAGCTCAAGTACCACCTAGAGCCACATGCTGAGCCTTGGGTTGACCCAGTTAACATCTACCCCATCTATGACCTGCTGGAGCGTTCGAAGGGAATGGGCCTGCAGAATGACAACCACAGATCTCCATACTCAGGGCAACAACAGGATATCCAAGAAGAGTTTCAGTGAGGGTCCAGGGATGATGGTGTGCCAGAGGCCTTGAACCAGAGCAATGACTCACTGCAATGAACATTCTGTGGATGGGGCTGACTGGACAAGAGGGTATACTGTGTGACACACTGTAGCACCCAACGCCAGTAGCATGAATGAAGAGGTGTTGGTAAGATGGAGGAGCAAGGTGTTTTTTTTGGTTGTTGTTGTTTTTATTAATTTTTTGCGGCGCATGCCTTTAATCCCAGCACATGGGAGGCAGAGGCAGGTGGCTCTCTGAGTTTGAGACCAGTCTGGTCTACAGAGCAAGTTTTAGAACAGCCAGGGCTACACAGAGAAACCTGTCTCAAAATAAACAAGTAAGTAAATAAATAAATAAATATGTATAAAAAAGAAATGACTATGAACAATATATACAAAAGCCAGTAAATAATGAATAAATAAAATTATATCAAAAGATGCAGCCATGAACAAATATATACCAAAAGCCAGTGTATTCAATTTCATAAAAACAAACACTTCTGACATAAAGGAACAGAGACTGACAGGGAAATAGTCGGTGACTTTAACACCCCCCAACTTTACACACACTGGGTATGGTGGTGTACTTCTGTGACCCCAGCACTTAGAAGGCGGAGGACTCAGGAGCATGTCATCCTTGGTTATAAGAGACTCTGTCTCAAAAATATAACCAAAACAACCAATTTGGCAAGGATGCAAGTGAAATGCAATCCTAATACACTATTCAGGGGAAGTGACTTTATTGTGTGAGTATGGTGGTACACGCCTTTAATTCAGCACTTGGGAGGCAAAGGCCGGTGAGGCTGAGGGATACAAAGTGAGACCCTGTCTCAAATATATACATAATAATAAGCAGTTCTTAATAAAATAAAAACAGAATTGTCATATGACTCAGTCATATCACATGTATGCGGGTTTTCACTGAAAGAAATCTAGCTCAGTATACAATAGATATACCTCATGCTTATTGTGGTATTTTTCACAACACTGGAGTCACAGACTGACCTCAGTGCCTACGAAGATGGAGACTGATACACACACAGGTAGAGTTCTATTCAACACAGAAGAACACAATGATGCCACCTGCTGAGAACGCATGAAGCTGGAGATTATGTCAAGCGAAACTAGCAGACTCGGAAATGCAAAATCACAGATGTTCTCTCACACGTGAGACCAAATGGGGCATATTTGGAAAGAGGTAACAAGAGGGAGTGGGAAAGAACAAGCGTGGGTACCTCCAGACTGGGTTCTTTCACCGTTGTTGCCAGTATTGCTCTGCATCGAGTGCCAATCTATTAAAAAAAAAAAGATTATGGTAAAAGTCTGTTATATTTTCTATAGCATAAGCACAACATGCTACTCAAGTGATGAAATGGCTGAAACAAACCTTGTTTTCGAGGAAGGAAAGAACAACACTAGATTAGGACAGGTGAGTCTGGAAGCAGGGGTCATTCTAATAGCGCAGTTTTTTAAAGAGCCACTTCAGTGTTTGAAAACTACTGATGATTACCTGTTGATTGTCTCCATAAAGAGCCAGAGTGACTCTGTATTCCTGAGACTAGACGACCTGAGAGTAAGCAGATGGACAAAAGAGTATAAATCCCACAGAAACAGACACAGAACCAGAGTCAGAGCAGACTTTTTTTGTTTGTTTGTTTCAGAAAGGAGGTTCAAATATATCAGGCTTCCCTTCTTAAAAAGGGATATCAAGTTGGAGATATACTCATGTTTTAGAACACAGGCTTAGCTGTGTGAGATCCTGGGATTGATCCTACACACAATAATTGAACAACAAATGATAAAGTGGTTTATGAGGATTAGTTAAATACGCATGCACATACGCACATACAGTAGTACAGCCTTAAAGAATGATCCACTTACAGTTCATTTTTTGATTTATTTTTTCTTCTTGGTCATCCATAGTGGGTTTTGACCCATGGCCTCATATATACTAGGCAAGTGAACACTGAGTTATGGCTCTAGCCTCTCCCACTCACTGTTAATGAAGATCTCCAATATACTCTCTGATGTGCTGCTAGAGGTCAGCTCCAGACAATGTGCAAAGCTGGACAGCGCCTTGCTGCGGACAGTTGGTGCCTTGTCTAAGCAACGATCAAATATAATTTCTTGCACAAAGAATTTGTGCTTTAGAAACTTCTGATGCTCCAATAACACAGTGTCATCCGCCTCTCTTTCAGGTAGCTCTAAGAGAGCTAAAGCAACATCAAGAGTGAAAACCCGGTGTGGAATCTGCCAAGGCAGAATCAGAGGAATCCATCAGTAGTAGTAAGAACCAAAGCAAAGATCTCGTTGGCATTCAGACCTGGCTGTCATCTGGTGCTCAGAGCCAGGGCCCAAGCTTTTATACAACCCATCTCCTACCTTAGAACTCCGTGAATATTTGTAAAGCCAGGCAACGAATGTAGCATATGACTCAGAGGGAAGTTTATTAAGCAACTGGACCAGGGACTGTGCTGCATAGGTCCGATACTCTGCTTTATCTACCACCTGGAACACATAAAAGGAAGCTGACTGACCATCATGCTATATACTGTAGCTATAAATTAGCAAGTGTGATCAATTTAATAATCTTTAAACACTGGATAAATGATGATCAAATTTTATGTTTTGTACCCCACTGAAAAATAAACTATAAACCCCTGGGAAAAAAACCACAATTTCAGAGACTATGAATCTCTACAGTAGTTATGGTTCATTTGCTTAAACAGTACCATAAATTTATGAAATATAAGTAAAATTTTGAGAATGAAGCTAGTGAGATGGCTCAGTAATTAAGAGTGCTTACTGCTCTTGTAAAGGATCTGGGTTCGGTTCTCAGCACCCACATAGGGCTAACTGTCTGTAACTACAGTTCCAGGAGATCCAGCACTCTCTTCTGGACTCCATGAGCACCAGGCAGACATATGTGCACATATATACATGTAGGCAAAACAGGCAAACACATAAAAAACTTTTAAGAATTGAACACTATTAATAACTGATATTAGTTTGTCTTTTAGATAGTAAATATTTTACTTTTGTTTGAAAGTTCTTATCCTTTATAGAGAAATACACTAAAATACTGTGAATGAAAGAATATGATGGAATTTGCCTCAGAAGAAAAAAAAAACAGTGTGCATGTATGTTCAGGATATACAAAACAAAGAAAAGTGATAAATAATTATGGGAATGTGCTGAGCCACACCATTTTCCCTGTTCCTGTACATGTCTATCATTTTCCAAAATAAAAATCTGATATTTTAAAAGAACATTTTGTTAGCTGGGTATGGTGGTGCTTGCCTTTCATCTCTGCACTCAAGAGGCTAAGAGTGAGAAGGTGGCAATTCAAGCCTACCTTCAGCATGTAGGAAGACCCTGCCTGAGAACACCCACAAAAAAAACCAAGAAAAACCCGTAGTGTTTATTAAAAAGCTACCTTTGGTGAGGTTCAAGAACAAATATACAGGCACTTATCTTTGTATGTGTAATACTTACATACTGTAATTACTAGAGCACACAGTACCTTGGCACAGATATGTTGCAATAAAGTACCAAGGATTGGGAATATGCTTTCTTGTAGTTCATCCACAAGTGAGCTATTTCAAATAAAAACACAAACCAGTTACAATGTATCTATGATGACAACCCAACAGTCACTTCTTAAGTCTGTGCTCAAAAACCAGTATTTGAATATTTTAGAACCTCAAATATTAAAGCCAACCTACCCTTTGGGGTCTGCAAGATGGCTCACAGGTAAAGGCATTTGGTCCACAAGTCTGGCAAGCAGTTTGATCCCCAGAACCCATTTAAACATTTGTTGCAGAATATTATTTTAAGGTGTGTTACATGTGTTTATGCTGTGGAACATTTGTTTAATGGTATAAAGATGTGCTGCTTTTGTTTATGCTGTATTTGTTAAACTCTGTGAAGCTGTGATTCTTGGCTTGTATAAAACACTTGATGGAATAATAAAGAGCTGAATGGCCAATAGCAAGGCAGGAGAAAGGATAGATGGGGCTAGCAGGCAGAGAGTAGAAATAGAAGGAGAAATCTGGAAGAGAAGGAAAGAGAAAATAAAGAGAGAGGACGCTATAGAAGCCAGCCACCCAACCAGCTACGGGGTAAGAGTGAAAGTAAGCTTTACAGAAGTAAGAAAAGGAAGAAGCCCAGAGGCAAAAGGTAGACAGGATAATTTAAGAAAAGCTAAGGCTGGGCATTCATAACCGTGTGTAATGTATTTGGGAGCTGGGTGGCGGGCCTCCTCAAAAAGCTAAAAGAGTAAAAAAAAGTAAAACAACTATCAATCTTTTGGCGTGTCAACGTGAGGTCAGAATAAAAAAAAAAAATCAAACAACAAACATTTAAAGGTTTTAAGGTAGAACTGACTCCACAAAGTTGATTTCTGACTTCCACATGTGCCTGTGGCATGGGCAGGAGTGCATGTCAGCACACACACACACACACACACACACACACACACACACACACACACACACACAAGCACACAACTAAAAACCGTAAAAACAAACTACTTCTTTTTGACTTTTTCAGTAAAATAAAGATGCATCACAACAGATTAGAAAAACATGCTTTCTATGCAGTTCCCTAGAGTTATCATTGAGAAGTTCAGTCATTTAGAGGACAAAATTTAATCTTCATGGGCTCTTCTACTTATAATAATTTTCACAGTAAGATGTAAAATATGTCACTTAGGATAAATATATCACTAGGACTCAGTGCCGGCTTGTGTCAGTTCAGTGAGGTGCTACTATCAATGCATTCTCCTGATTTACTCTTTGGTTTGTACTATTACATAAACATTCTCTGGCAGTATGATAAACTCTACTTATTTACTTTTGTTTTTTTCTGAGACAAGGTCTCTCTCTATGTAACTGTGGTTATCCTGGAACTCACTGTGTAGACTAGGATGGCCTTGAACTAACAGATCTGACTTCCTTTGCCTCCCTGGTATTGGGATTAAAGGCATATGCCATAAATTCTTATGGAAAAAACAATGTTGCTTCTATGTAACATATCCTAGATATGTTTTAAAAATTCTTTTCCATAAAGCTAGTCAGTGAGTTGGCTCAGTGGGTAAAGGCACTTGCCAATAAAGCTTAATGACCTGAATTCAATCACCAGGACCCACATGGGGGAAGGAGAGAACAGATTCTTCCAAGCTGTCCTCTGGTCTCCTTATGTGTGCCAAGGCACACACACACACATAAGGAACAAGAAGAAAAGACTATCCTAGCCAGACAGAGGTGGTTCCCACCTGCAAACCAGCACTGGAGAGGCTATGGCAGGAGGATTCTCACCAGGTCCAGGCCAGGCTGGTCTACAGAGTGAGTTTTAGTCTAGCTGAGATAACAGTGAGAGCCTGACTCAAATCACCAAACCAAACCAACCAACCCTATCAAGAGACAAGGAAATACCACCCAGTGCCAACGCCTCCCGCCAAAGCACAGGAAGCAAGCCGGCAGCACAAGCACGCTGGCCTGCACACACTCACTTTACACTGCATGCCAGTACTCAGGGATGGAGGGGTCACAAGTGGAAGACACAGCCAAGGGACCTTTCCCAATAAAGCCACTTTTAAGAGGAGCTAAGCAATTCATGGCAAAAAAACAAGACTACCAATTATTATAAGAAATTCAAAGCAATTTACTTACTTTCATCCTTCAGCAAGTACTTTCTGTTGTAGAGGATGGAATAGAAAAGTGAGAACAAAGAAAAATGTGCAAGAAACAGAAATGCAAGTAGAGAGAAAAAGTGGAAGAGGAGGCAGATTTTCTGTTTTGGAGACGAAAATACCTAAGCAGACAATGACAGAAAAGGGGCAGCCATCCTCCCAGCTGACTGTACAATTGATGGAGTCTGGCTCAGGAACGATAGATTTACTATGTCCTTAACAATGCCCTAATACAGAAGTTGTCAGATGGGAACCAGGCACAGGAAACAGACTGGCTACAATATGCTTAATTTTGACCATCAAAACCACCACTGGGTCTGACGCCCCTATGACACAAGTGTCAGACAGATACTTTGGTTAGTGCAGGGCCCAGACTATCAAGAAGAGTGATAAAAAACCAGAAATTCAAGATGCATGCACATTACCTGATAAATTGGACCGCCTGGTTTCTAGAGTTAATGGCTTGCGAAGTTATTCCAAGGGGGCCACAATGGGACCTTTCCCCTACTTCTAACATTAATATTACATTTAGGATTTGACGGAAAATAGAACCAATAACCTAGAAGAGAAAATAATAATTGATTTAAAGTATGACAAAGAATCCATTGGCATCAAAGCTTTTGAAAACTAAGGATGTCATACAAAAACCATTTGCTGCATCTTGGAAACTTAGTAATAATTTATGGAGCTACCAAATATATTGGATATCTACTGGGTAATGAAAGCTAGACAGCAAGCAGAAATAGTGACATTTTATTACAGAAACAATATCAAGTCCTGAAATGATACAGTAAGTCAAAATGGTATCCCAGCCAGATGCCTCTTCCCCACAGAGCATACTGTTAAGACACTTCCCCAGTGATCTCTAAAAATGTGGCCAGTACCAATCCTGTAGCAGTTTTCCTACATAGACATAACTACAGTACAACTAAGTTTATCAGCCCACATTAAAGGTGGGCAGGCATGCAGCTTGCCTATAATGCTAGCAGTCAGGTGGACACAAGGGAGCCCCAGGGCAAGCTGCTAGCTCAATTAACCATAATACAGATGAATAAGAATGAGATGAACAAAAATTAAAAAGTAAAACAATTATAATACACTATAATAAAAACATATGTGTTCTCGCCCTGAAAATATGACCAGTGGTCACTTCTTTTAGCAATACACAATTTCGGCTAGCCAAATACAAATGGATTATCAAATATCTTCGTATTATGTGGTTTGTCTACTTTTGATTCAACTAGGAAATTAGAATACACTTCTCCCCTACCTTATTTCCTTCTCCATGTATTGGGGAGCACAGCAAATACAATCCATAATAGGCCAGCTCTGATATGTATTTTACTCCAGTAAGGTTCCTAAAGAGAAGGGAAAAGCCTTGGCTAATGGATTTGATTATAATAGGAATATTCAACCGCCCATTAAGCCTTCTCCATTCATTTATTTTATTTTTGGATGCAGTATCCCTATGTTGCCCAGGCTGCCCCTGAACTCCTTAACTCAAAGTACTGATGGGCCTCAACCTCCCAAGCAGCTAGCATACTTGTGTGCAACATCAGCATTTTCATAAGCCAAATTTAAATGAATAAATCCTGCTTATATACTAGTTAGAGTAAAATAGCACTTCAGTTCTGAAAAAAAAATCACGACATTGCCATGTTTCAAGATTAAGAACTCACCTGGCTTGTGAAAGAAGAAATTTATGAGGAATTGGTTCAAAGTTAGTTAATGCAACAAACACCTGGAAGACAAGTACCAAAGAAAGGCGTGAGTTTCTCCTACTCAGTAAATACGAGCTATTACTACGTTTTTTGCAGTTAGCCACAGTCTTGGGGATTTTCACTCACCTCTATACAAGTTTGTATACACTGTGGCTTTTCTTTAAGGGAAAACTTGGGAAGAAGCCTTAAAAAATTCTTTAGAAGATTAAATATGGCATTTCGTATTTGACAAAGGTCCTGGGCGGAAAAGTAAATCTCTTCTTCCTCCTCCTCTTCCTCGCCCGAAAAGTCATCCTCCTGGACCATGGAAAATATACAAGTGACTGTGGCGTTGTCTCACGTGCTTGTCCCAGGGTTTCTATTAGCCCAAATGAAGTCAGTGCTAGTTGTAGTTGGGCTCATCAGATGATCTGACTTTGACCTGGTCCTTGTGTTGGTCTAGGTTTCAAAGGCCACAGTGATTTGCACTAGACTGCATACTATAGTTCCTTTAACTTTGTGTGTGCGCATGTGCTGACAGTCCTGTAGTGTGTGTGTGTGTGTGTGTGTGTGTGTGTGTGTGTGTGCATGTGCCCTAGCAATCCTGAAACTCACTATGTAGACAAAGCTAGTCTGTGTACCACCATGCACAGCTTGGAAATGACGCTTTATTCCACCTGCTTACCTGATTATCTTCTTTCCTAGGTGGTTTTCCTCTTTTTCTGCCTCTCCTATGGTTATCCTTAGAACTCCTGGGGTGTTCCTTTTTTCTTTTTTGACTCAAGTTAGATTCTTGAGGCCAGCTCTTCTTTAGAATCTGAATACACTTGTCAAACATCACAGGGTGGAATACTTGATTGACTACACTGCCTAGTCATCAGGAACAGAGAGTGTGCATGTTAGGTTTTTTTTCTCCTTTTTTTTAAAGATAGGGCCTTGCTAACTTGAAACTCATAAACCTCCTGTTTCATCCTTTGGAGTGCTGAGATTACAGGCATGCAACTCACTCCATCAGTGTAAGCAAGTTAGGTTTAATTGTCTTAAAATATGTATATTAGGTGAGGGAAATAGCTTAATGTAAAAACATGTGCTCTGTAAGCCCCAGAATCTACATAAAAGCTGGGCAGGCATAGTAGCCTGCCTGTAATTCCCCACACACGCAGACAGGGATCCCTAGGACAAGTTGCTAGCTAGCTGAACTGACCAAAATTGATGAGGAACCATGAGCTCTGGGATCAGAGATATCCTGTCTTAATAGAGTGGGGATCTATCAGGGAAGTATGAAGCTAACTTCAGGCTTCATACACATGTGTACACATTTATCATAAGCATTCAAACACACACACACACAAGCACACATACATACACACAATATACATTAACAACAGATGCAAAGTTTAAGAAGCAAGAGATGGCCTTTCTATCTGACCCTAAGGAACTGGTGAGGCTTCAGTGAAAATGTGTCATTTTCAACTTCAGTCCTAGAACAGGGTAAAAAGTATATAAAAACTGCTCTGCTGTATGGATTAGGAACTAAGTGAAAAGTCTGTACATGTTCAATACAGAGCCAATCATCACAGGCTTAAGAACATACACAGTATCAACAACATAACATTTTCTTTTCAAGTATTTTTTCCATTCAATTGGTTGCATATAAACGTGGAACCTATAAACACTGAGGGCCAGATGTATACATACCTGGTATTTCTAGTAGCAAAAAATAGAGGCCAGCAGCATGAAGGCCATATTCTCGATATTGTGCACTGGCATCTTTTTTATGTGCTTCCTGGACAAAGTGACAGAATAATGCCACCAGTGTATTAATGGAAATTTTATTCTCAATGAAGAAGGTCCAGATGCTCTGGGAGGAGAGTGCAAATCACAAGTGTCAGTAATTAGATGAACTGGAAAAAGCCTACTGATATTTACAAGGACCTAGCCTCTCAAAAGAGACATGAGGAGTGCAACTGCACTTCAGTGCCTGTTAGCATGCTCAAGTCCTGGGCTGGATCCTGAGCAACACACACACACACATACACACACACACGCAAGCACGCACACACGCATGCACGCACGCACGCACATAGTCTAACTACTAAGTATAAATGTCTGCATTTCCAAAGAGACAGAAACAAAAAACTAAGGTGTTCTGGTCTGACTTTGAAATACCACCACAAGTCTGTGTGTTAAATGCTTGTTCCCAGCTGCTGGTGCCATTCTGTAAGGCTGTGGAAGCTTTAGGGTAGGGATTGGCTGGCAGAAGTAGATCACTGTGGCAGGCTTTTGAAGATTACAGCCCAGGCACAGTTTGCGACCATCTCTGCTTCAGAGTCCATAATGATGAAAGACGTACTCTAGTTTGTTTTCTGTTGCTGTGTAAACATCATAACCAAAATCAACTTGTGGGGAGGGGAGTTTATTTTGCTTATACTTCCAGGTCACAATCCATCAGGGAAATCAGGGATGGAACAAGAGTAGAAACTGAGGCAGAAGTCTAGGAGGAATGTTGCTTACTGGCTAGCTCTCTGCCCTCTGCTCAGCTAGCTTCTTATACAGCTACCCTACATAGTTATGGTATCAGCCACAGGGGACTGAGCCCTCCTATATAAATTAAAATCATATGAAAATACTCCACAGACAAGCCCACAGCATTGGTTCCCTCCCAAGTCCATCACACGTATGCACAACCACATAGGCCTTGAGCATCTTTTAAAAAAGCAAAGGCTAACAAAATAACAAAATTCAGGAAATCAGACTGCGTTTCTGCCTTCCTTCAAAAGATAGGGGAAAAAGCAGGGCATGTAGCACATACCTTTAATCCCAGCATTCTCAAGGCAGAGGCAGGTGAATCTCTAAGTATGAGACCAGCCTGATCTACATAGTGAGTTCTAGGATAGCCAGACTAAATGGTGAGATCCTGCCTCAAAAACAACTAGAAACAGTAATAAAAAAAGATAGGGTAAGGGATAGGCAAAGCTGCAAAGAAGCCACACTACACAGCACAAACTACTTTACAGACAAAATGGACATGATGGCATGTCTAGAATCTCAGTACTTGGGAGGCTGAAGCAGAAGACAGAATTTGAGGCCAGTCTGGAGTGCACAGCAAGACCCTGCCAGAGCAGAAGAAAAAGAAGGAAGAGAAATCCTTTTGTTTGTTCCTTTCCTGGACAGTTATATTCTACTCCAAACACAGTGGGCACCTCCACGGACTGTACTACGTAGTCTCCAGAACTCTGCTAGTGGCATCACCTCAGCAGAGGCAATCCCACCGCTGCTATCTAGTCTGCAGGGCCGTCACACCCATCACTGACTACTCCCCTGTGGCCTTACTCAAGAGCTCTCCATTCCTACTATGGCCTCCTCTTGCCCTATCTAGTATTAGCTTTGTCTCACGTCTACTCACACCCTGATCCGGAACATTTTGCTCTTACCTTCTGGCTTTGTGATCTGCACTTCTAATTACCCGTTATGCCCTTCAAGGATCTTCAAGCATAATCTCACCATGGTTAATATCCTCTTCATAGCTGTGTTGTTCTAGTGTTTTACTGGCAGGACTGGGAACTGAACCTAAGGCCTCATGCACACTGGGCGAGTATTGTGCCATGGAGCTTAAGGTCCCAGCCCTTCTTTCTTATCTCATACCTAACTTGGCAGTTAATTCTATCCTGTTTTTAGCTTTCCTTACCAATTTCCACAACTAAACTACAGACCACACTGTTAGCACTCAGCATATACTACCCCAGCGGTTTCTCAGGGTATCGCCTGGTGCCGTTTTTCACACTGAGTCTGCCTAAACAGATCTACTCATGCCGTAAGTTAATATATGCATGCTACTTGAAACAGAACCTCATACATAATCATGCCTTATTAAGTTTACCACATTCTGCAGGTGAAGCCCATTTATGCTGGCTACTTTTATATTATCTTGACATAAGCTAGAGTTACTTGGGAAGAGGGAACTTGAACTGAAAACTTGTCCTCACTAGACTGGCCTGCAGGCAAGCTTATGTAACATTTCCTTGATTGATGATTGATGTTGGAGGGCCCAGTTTCCTGTGGGCCATGCCATCCCTAGACTGCTAGTCCTGATGCTGTAAGGTAGGTTGAGCAAATCATGGAGCAAGTCAGTAAGCAGCACTCCTCTATGGCTTCTGCTCCAGGATCCTGCCCTGACTTTCCTCAGTGATAGACTGTTATTCCAAAGTGTAAGATGAAATAAACCCTTTCCCCCCAAATTGCTTTGGGCATGGTGCTTTATCAAACCAAAAGAGATCTAATTAGGAAACCATTAAAAATTACCTGTAATCTGTTCTCAGTTTAACTTACTGTCCTATGTCCCCATGTTTAAAAATTCCGAATGCCATCCATAGCACACTGTCATGATTCTAAACATTCCTTACATATCCCACTATACCTCAACCCTAACCCTCTCTTCTAAAGTACTCAATGGAATGCTTAGCATTACTCTAAAGGGATGTTTAATTAGGTGATTTATTCTTGAGCAGTCCTATCTGGCCTGGAACTGCATCTCAGAGAGATCCACCTGCCTCTGCCTCCTAAACTGATATCAGAGCTGTGCATTATCACATCTGGCTTGTATTAAGGCTTTTTTATTCTGTTTCTTAGCCTTTTGGGTTTTTCTTTTTCTCCCTTAAAATACTTTGTTAAATTACATTTATTTGGTTTGTGTATGTTTGTGTGTATGTGTATGTGAACACTTATGACCATATCACATAGCACAAGTATGAGGGTCAGAGGGCAATTACAGGAGGTAATTCTTTCATTCAATCACATGGGTCCTGAGAATCAAACTCAGGTTGTTAGGAATGGTAGCAAGCACCCATCTTTACCTGCTGAACACTGAGCATCCAGCCCTCTTGCTGGCCCTTCTGGTGTTTGAGACATGATCTTCTCTATAACCCAGGCTGACCTTAAATTTGCAGCAACAATCAATCCCCTGCCTCATCCTCCCAAGTACAGGGATTACAGGCGTGTGCCACTATGACAGCTTCTTATTTATTTTTAATTTTATTTATTTTTTTAAGACAGGGTCTCACTATATAGCTCAGGCTGTCCTGGAACTCCCTATGTAGACCAGGATGGCCTCAATCTCAGAGATCTGCCTGCCTCTATTTCCTGAGTGCTAAGACTAAAGGTGTGTACCACCACACTCGGCTGACCTTTTTAAAAAATGTTAATGATCTCAATATCAACAAGCACACTGAGGCTGGAGAAATGCCTTAGTAGGCACAGCACTTGGCTCACAAAGCATGAGATGCCCGAGCTTGGACTCTCAGATAGCAGAGACAGGCAGATTCCTGAAGATGACTGGCCAGCTAGCCTAGACTACTCAGCAAACTTCCAAGTTAGTGAGAGACTACTAACTAACTCAAAGGAAAAGGCAGAAGGCATCTAAGAAGCAGAACTAAGCTGCACTCTGACAGCTGTGATGTCCACCAGCACAAGAGGCAGAACAATGTTCAGGCCCCGTGTAAACCACCAACTACTTACTGCTTCAATACAAGTTTCTTGTTTCACTCTTGTGGCCTTTTCACTTGATTTAACCTTTAAATTGCTATTGTGAAAAGGTGGTCATGTCTTGAAAACAAAAATCACAACTAGAACCTCAAACTTTTTGGAGCAAAGCTAGTAGGACAGTCTAATGAACGAAGTACAATTTTCACAATATTCTTACCCAAGAAAACTATTTTTAATTTAAACTATAATGACTCTCATCCACTGTAACACATAAAAATGGGTCGCTTGATTGACATTTTTATCTTTTTACCTCTAGAGATCCCTTTTCTTCAGCAGCAAAGGGGAAAAGACTTCCATAGAGTGATGTGAATGCATCTATTCCAGTCTCTAGGATCTCTGCTACTATGTTGGGATCCAAAGGCTCAGTCTCTGTGAAGTCCAGTTCCCACACTGAGTTCACCCATTCTTAAGAGAAAATGGAGTAAAATTAGTAAATGCTCTCAAACAAGTAAAAAAACAATCACCTTTAGATGTCATGTATATTCTAGAAAACAGTCACTATTCCCATACAGGTGTCATATGTAATAAAAGGAAAGCCATCATGATTAAGAAAACCTTTTGTAATGTAAGCATGGTGGTCGGGAGTAATCCAGGCTCTGAGGCAAGGGATTACCACAAATTCAAAGCCTACCCAGAGCCGCACGGTGAGTTCTAGAACAAACAGAAATGCTCAGCAAGTCCCTGTCTCAAAAATCCAAAAAGACCAGGTGTGATGACAAACACCTTTAATGCCAGCACTCAGGATGCAGAGGCAGGAGTATCTCTGTGAGTTAGAGGCCAGCCTGGTCTACAAAGCAAGTTCTAGGACAGCCAGGGCTACACAGAGAAACTCTGTCTCAAAAAAAAAAAAAAATGGTGGTTCACAACCATCTCTATCTCCAGTCTCAGGGGCTCTGACACCCTCTTCTGTAGGAACCAGGCATGCATGTGGTTCATAGACATATATGCAAGCAAAATATTCATTCACATAAAATAAAAGTAAATCTAGAAGAAAACATTTTTTAGATGTATCAGCTTCAGGAAATTGTTCTTGAACAAACTTAAGGGTCAAGTTTTCTTGTAAGCGCCACTCAGAAAAGACACAAGCATCACAGAGCGCTTCAGCCTCTTCTCTGTGAAAGTCTCATAAGCAAGGTAATAAGCCCAAATAAAACATACAGCATTTCACTGTGCTCTTGGATAATAAAGTCTTGTGTCAAAGCAGAGAAACCACTTCCCAAAACGTCTAGAAGATACATGCTGGACTCCTACAAAAATACTCAGTGACTCCCAAGCACTCCAATGAGAAGAATGTGTGTCTAAGAGACAGCAACACAGCCTTCCCGGGGCATTCCTCAACACACTTCTCAACCTAAATTCAACTCATTTTTCTAACAAGCTATTCCTCCACCCCATCTAAAATTAGGACGAGATAAGTTCGTGACTATTTCTATCTCAAATTATTAGTCAGGAATATCTTTAAATTAATATTCTTTATAAGTCCATCATCACTTGGGAGGATACTTAGAAGGAACTTGAACAGAGCACGAACATAAGGACAGAACTAGAAATGAGGTCGCCCTTTCACTTCATGGTTCTCAGCATCACACTACGCTCAGCAATTTGGAAGTCTCCTCAGCATACAATCTGTCCATCATCTTCTGTACACTGGAAGTTTCAGTAGCCCAGGTTCCTTTGCACAGCATTCCTTCCAAAGGAACGCAAACTGTCTGAAAGAAGAGACAATGGGGCTGGGAAAGCAGATCAGTCAATGGTAAAGTGACAGCCACAAGCAAGACTGGGTCCAATGCCCAGAAAACTGAAGACTATGACCAGAGCTCTCTGAACGCGCAGCAATGTTTCCATGCTCATCATAGGCGTCACCGGTGAAAATGTATCTTTCCTTCCTGTCTCTGTTCTGTTTGAGGTACCTTGATACCGTCACTAGCATCAGCTCAAATTTGGAAGGCAATGACTGGCCCTGGTTTCAGAATCTTAGGAGTATCAGTATGACTTAAGTCATATCACTTCTAGTATTCTTGAGTCTCTACTTCATCTCTAAGATGTAATAACACCTATCAATTACACAAAAAGTGTTTTGGTGGTGATGGTAGCAGTTTTTAGTTTTGTTGTTGTTGTGTTTTGAGACAGGGTTTCTCTGTGAAGTCCTGGCTGTTCTAGAATTTATTCTGTAGACCAGACAGGCCTCAAATTCAGAGACTGGCCTGCCTCTGCCTCCTAAGTTCTGGGATTAAAGGCATGCACCACCACTCAGCCTAACAGAAGTGTTTTACTGGAAAAATTTGGAATATTAAACAGGTAAAGTACCCCCTCAAAAGGTGGGTAGTGGTGAATATGAGCAATATACATGACATACACATAGGAAAAGGTCATAATAAAATTCAACCTTTAATAAACAAACATATATTGATAAAAAAATAAAAACCAAAAGGGCTGGATAGACGACTCAGTAGTTAAGAGTACTGGCTGCTCATCTAGAGTACCTAGCAACCACACAGTGGCTCACAATTCTCTGTGAATTCCATCTTAGGGGACCCAACACCCTCTTCTAGCCTCTGTGGGCAGTAGGCATGCATATGGTGCATAAACACACATGCAGCAAAATGCCTGTACACATAAAAATAAAAATTAAAAAAAGAAAAGCACTCTGGTGTCAGGTAACCTAGTTCCCATAAATGACTCTGCTCCTATTTAATTTTAGACTGCCATCAAATCATTTCATTTCCCATCTAATCCAAATCACTCCTTATCTAATCTTTTAGCTGCAAAATGGAGATAACTCCTGTTTTACTGATAAGACTAAAGAGGAAAAATACCCCTCAACAAGCAAAGAAAGCCTACTGAATTTTGAGTCATATTGGACAATGCTAGTATGCTAACTTGACCACTGAGACACATCTAACCTTTTCATTACTAGCACTAAATCATTTTTGGGAAAGACAATGTGCATAAAAGACCAAAACATGTACTAGCTACAAATAAAACTCTCTATAAACAACTATATTTTTAAAATAATGCATCAGTCAACACAGTAATAGATAATGTATGTACAACATTGAAGAGTAAACAGAAAATATAACTGGTAGTGAGGGGAGAGATAAAGGGAGAATGGCTTCTCAACTGGACATGAACACAGGAGGGCACGAGGGAAATAAATGCAGAAAGACAGAGGACATAGTAACAAAGCACAGGGGCAAAGGAAATAGGTGTTTGGACTTTTGAGTTGAGAGAGTCAGAATCAGCATTAGTATTTGTTCATCAGTTACTACACACCAGGCAGTAAGTTCCTCTGTACAAAAGTCCTGTTGGACATTATAAACTACATTTGACAGATGAGGAAACTGGGGCTTATCAGGGCTAAACAATTTGTCCAAGGGTAGCTAAAGCAACAAAGAACAACAAACTAACTAAAGCATCTCTGATGCCTAATGTTGACAGAGGTTTCTGTCCTAACTGGTCCTGCAGCCATTCAGTCCCAAAGAAACACACAGAGGTCTATATTAATTACAAACTGGTTGGCTTATTAGCTCAGGCTTCTTATTGACTCTTATATCTTACATCTTAGCCCATAATTCTTGTGTGTGTCAGCCACGTGGCTTGGTACATTTTATCAGTGAGGCATTCTCATCTTGCTTCCTCTGTGTCTGGGTTACAACTACAGACTGAGCCTTTCCTCTTCCCAGAATTCTCATGTTTTCGTTTCCCCGCCTATACTTCCTGCCTGGTTGTCCCACCTATACTTTCTGCCTGGCTACTGGCCAATCAGCGTTTTATTAAAACAATACAACTGACAAATCTTTCAGGGTACAAGATCATTGTCCCACAGCAGCCAAAGGTAACATGTGCTAAAAAAGCAGACAGAAGAGAACAGAGGAAGTTCTGTGGCATGAGGGCCGGCCCTGGGCCAAAGGGGAGAAGAGTCCTACTCTCATTTGTTCTTCAATGCAGCCTGCTTACTAGCCTTACAACCTCACGGGCAGCATCTCTCCATCTGTCACACATGGCTACTGAAAGGGCCCCAAGTCACAAGCAACTCCACTCCCTGCATACTTACTGCGAGGGGAACATGTACACAGTGTATGCTCCGGAAGGGGTAATGACCCACACTGTGAACAAGATTAAAACCACAGGGAAGAGAAGCGTGAGCAGCAGTGCTGCGGGTGGGCCAGGCTACCAGGAGGACAAGTGTGAGCAGCAGAAGCCAGGACAACAGCAGTGGCCTCCAGAAGTTATCTGACCACCAGAGCCTCAGCCTCAACAACACCAAAAAGAATGACCATCTCAGCCTTGAGCCCATAGGCACCTAGAGGAATGATCACTGAAGGCTCTCCTCTGCTGACACCTGAAGGAGCGATCAATGAAGGCATAGCCCCCAACTGCACTAACTGGAGGAAAAGGGACAGCCCCCAAAACACAGGCTCCACATGCTCCGAATGGAGGAAGAGCTGGGTAGACAACAGGGTAACAATACATTCAACAACATAAAGAGCGATACAGCACCACCAGAAATCAGTGGTTCTATAACACCAAGACCTGAACACCATAACGCAGATGAAGCAGAAGAAAATGACCTAAAAATAGCTTTATGAAGATGATTGAGACCCTTAAAGAGGAAACAAAAAGTTCCCTTAAACAAATGGAAGAAAAGACAACCAAAAAATTGGAAGAAATCAACAAATCCCTTAAAGAAAACCAAGAAAAAGCAATCAAACAGGTGAAAGAAATGGTTCAAGACCTGAAAACTGAAATAGAGGCAAAAAGCAAACAAAACACAAACCACGGGAAATTTGGAAATGGAAAATCTGGGTAAACGACCAGGAACTACAGATGCGAGCATAAACAACAGAATACAGGAGATGGAAGACAGAATCTCAGGCACTGAAGATACAATAGAGGAAATAGATTCATCGATGAAAGAAAATGTTAAATTCAACAAATTCTTAACACAAAATATCCAGGAAATCTGGGACACCATGAAAAGACCAAACCTAAGAATAAGAGGAATTGAAAAAGGAGAAGTCCAGCTCAAAAGCACAGAAAATGTATTCAACAAAATCACAGAAGAAAATGTTCCCAACCTAAAAAAGGACATGCCTATGAAAATACAAGAAGCTTACAGAACACCAAATAGACTGGACCAAAAAGAAAGTTCCCTTGCCACATAATAATCAAAACACTAAACATACGATGAAGAAAGAATATTAAGAACTACAATGAAAAACCATATAAGGGCAGACCTACCAGAATTACACCTGACTTCTCAATGGAGTCAATGAAAGCCAGAAGGTCCTGGTCAGGCATTATGCATACACTAAGAGACTATGGGTGCCAGCCCAGACTACTATTTCCACTCTATATTGATTTAAAATAACACAGATGGAGAAAACAAGATATTCCATGACAAAACCAGACTTAATCAATACCTATCCACAAATCAAGCCCTACAGAAATTTCCAACACAAGTAAACTATACCCACAAAAACATAGGCAATAGATAATCCCACACCTGCAATTCCAAAAGAGAAACACACATACAATACCAACAACAACAATAAAAACAAAAATAACAGGAACTAGCAATCACTGGTCATTAATATCCCTAAATATCAATGGACTCAATTCACCTATAAAAAGACACAGGCTAACAGATTAGATACAAAAACAGAATTCATTTTTCTGCTGCATACACGAAACATACCTCAACTACAGAGACAGACATTACCTGAAAGTAAAGGATTGGGAAAAGATTTTCAAATCACAAGCTGGTGTAGCTATCCTAATATCTAACAAAATAGACTTCAAACTAAAATTAGTCAAAAGAGAGGAAGACAGTCATTTCATATTCACCACAGGAAAAAATCCATCAAGATGAAGTTTCAATTCTGAACATCTATGCCCCAAATACAAAGACACCCTCATTTGTAAGAGAGAATTATTAAAGCTTAAATCATACATCAAGCCTCACACACTAATAGTGGGAGACTTTAACACCCCACTTTCACCACTGGGCAGGTTTGCCAGACAGAAACTTAATGGAGAAATAAAGGATCTAACATGTTATGACTCAAATGGACTTAACAGACATCTATAAAACATTTCACCCAAACACAAAAGAATATACCTTCTTCTCAGCATCTCATGGACCCTTCTTCAAAACTGACCACATACTTGGTAACAAAGCAAATCTCAACACATACAAAAAAATTGGAATAACTCCATGTATCTTATCAGACCACCAGGGTTTGAAGTTAGAATTCAACAACAGTATTAACTGCAGAAAGTCCACAAACTCATGAAAACTTAACAATGCTCAACTGAATCAACACTTGGTCAAGGAAGAAATAAAGAAATGAAAGACTTCCTAAAATTCAATAAAAAGGAGGACCGCACAACATACCCAAACTTATGGGACACAATGAAAGCAGTGCTAAGAGGAAAGTTCATAGCACTAAATGCCTACATAAAGAAGCCAGAAAAATCCTACACTAGTAAATTAATAGAACACCTAAAAGCCCTAGAACAAAAAGAAGCAAACTCATCAAGGACTAGACCACAGAAACAGAGAGTTGAAATCAACAAAATAGAAACAAAGAAAACAATACAAAGAATCCATGAGACAGAGAGTTGGGTTTTTGGTTTGTTTTTTTTTTTTTGAGAAAAAAATCAATAAAAAAGACAAACCTTTTCCAGACTAACCAAAAGGCGTAACAACAGGGAGGAAATCCAGAGAATCATTAGGTCATACTTCAGAAAACTGTACTCAACAAAATTCGAAAATTTGAAATAAACAGACATTTTTCTGGATAGGCACCACATAACATAATTAAATCAAGACCAACTGCACAACTTAAACAGACCTATAACCATTAAGGAAATAGAAACAGCCACCAAAAGCACCCCCCCCCCGCCAAAATCCCAGGACCAGATGGTTTCAGTGTAAAATTCCACCAGATTTTTTAAAAAGAACTAATACCAATACTCCTCTCTTCAAATTGTTCCACACAATAGAAACAGAAGGAACATTGCCAAACTCTTTTTGTGAGGCTACAAAATACCTGATACCCAAACCACACGAAGACACAACTAAGAGAATTATAGACCAATCTTCCTCATAAAGACTGATGCAAAAATACTCAATAAAATACTGGCAAACCTAATCCAAGAACACATCAGAAAAATCATCTATCATAAGCAAGCGGGCTTCATCCCAGAGATGCAGGGATGGTTCAACATATGAAAATCTGTCAATGTAATCCACCATATAATCAAACAGGAAAAAAAAAAACATGATTATCTCATTAGATGCTGAAAAAGCCTTTGACAAAATCTAACACACTTCATGATGAAGGTTTTGGAAAGACCAGGGATACAGGGAACATACCTACACATAATAAAAGCAATTTACAGCAAACCAGCAGCCAACATCAAACTAAATAGAGAGAAACTCAAAGCAATCTCACTGAAATCAGGAACAAGACAAGGTTGTCCACTCTCTCCATATCTATTCAATATAGTTACTGAAGTTCTAGCTAGAGTAGTAAGTCAAAAAAAAAAAAAAGGAGATCAAGGGGATACAAATTGGAAAAGAAGTCAAACTTTCACTGTTTGCTGATGCTATGTAGTATACATAAGTGACCCCCAAAATTCCACCAGGGGAACTTGTACAACTAACTGATAAACACCTTCGGCAATGTGGCAGGATACAAGATAAAAATCAGTAGCCCTTCTATGTACAGTTGATAAATGGGCTGAAAAAGAAATCTGAGAAACATCACCCTTTACAATAGCCACAAACAACAAAATATCTTGGGGTAACTCTAACCAAACAAGTAGAAAAACTGTATGATAAGAACTTTAAATCTTTGAAGAAATTGGAAGAAATCAAAGAAGATATCAGAAAATAGAAAGATCTCCCATGCTCTAAGTTAGGTAGGATTAACATAGTAAAAATGGCAATCTTACCAAAAGCAATCTACAGATTCAAAGCAATACCCATCAAATTCCAGTGAAATTCTTCACAGACCTTGAAAGAACAATACTTAGCTTCATAAGGAAAAGCAAAAAACTCAGTATACCCCAAACAATCCTGTACAATAAAGGAACTTCTGAAGGCATCACTATCCCTGACTTCAAACTCTACTACTGAGCTACAGTAATGAAAACAGTTTGGTATTGGCATACAAACAGACAGGAGGACCAATGGAATCGAAGCAAAGACCCAGATACTAACCCACAACACCTATCGACACCTGAATTTTGACAAAGAGGCAAAAAAATATAAAATGGAAAAAAGAAAGAATATTCAACAAATGGTGCTGGCATAACTGGATATCAATTGACATGTAGAAGAATGAAAACAGATCATGCACAAAACTTAAGAAAAATGAAAATAGGCCATGCACAAAACTTAAGTCCAAATGGATCAAAGACCTCAACATAAAACTAACCACATTGAACCTCAAGGAAGAGAAAGTAGGAAGTATCCTTCAATGCACTGGCACAGGAGACCACTTCCTAAATATAACCTCAGTAGCATAGACACTGAGAGCAACAATTAATAAATGAGACCTCCTGAAACTGAGAAGCTTCTGTAAAGCAAAGGACATGGTCAACAAGACAAAATGGCAGCCTACAGAAAGGGAAAAGATCTTAACCAACTCTACATCTGACGAAGGACTGATCTCCAAAATATACAAAGAAAACTAGACATCAAAAGAACAAACAATCCAATAAAAAAATGGGGTACAGACCTAAACAAAAAACTCTTAACAGGGGGCTGGAGAGATGGCTCAGTGGTTAAGAGCACTGCCTGCAACCACATGGTGGCTCACAACCATCTGTAATGATCTGGCGCCCTCTTCTGGTGTGTAGGCATACATTCTGACAGAATACTAAGAATACTGTATACATAATAAGTAAAATTAAAAAAAAAAAATAAAACCTCTTAACAGATGAATCTCAAATGGATGAAAGACAACTAAGGAAATGCTCAACATCCTTAACCATCAGATAAATGCAAATCAAAACAATTCTGAGATTCCATCTTAAACCTGTCAAAATGGCCAAGATCAAAAACATCGATGACAACTTACGCTGGAGAGGATATGGGGTAAAGGAAATACTCCCCCATTGCTGGCAGGAATACAAACGTGCACAGCCACTTTGGAAATCAGTATGGCGATTTCTCAGATAATTAGAAATCAATCTACCTCAAGACCCAGTAATACCATTCTTGGATGCTCAATCATACCACAAGGACATGTGCTCAACTATGTTCACAGCAGCTTTATCCATAATAGCCAGAACCTGGAAATAACCTAGATGCCCCTCAACTGAAGAACAGATAAGGAAAATGTGGTACATTTACACAGTAGAGCGATAAAAAATACTGACATGTGCAGGCAAATGGAACTATACTGAGTGAGGTAATCCAGACCCAGAAAGACAAATATAATATGTACTCACTCATAAATGGCTTTTAGACATAAAGCAAAAAATAACCAGCTTACAGTCCACAACCCCCAGAACCTAGACAACAAAGAAGATCCTAAGAGAAATATACATGGGTCTGCCTAGAAAGGAGAAAAAGATAAGATCTCCTGAGTAAATTGGGAACATGGGGAGTATGGGGAAGGGTAGAAGGGGAGTGTGGAAAATGTATAGCTCAATTAAAAACAATTAAAAAAAACTTTTTCACATACACTACTCTATCATTAATGCCTTCAGCAAACTGTGGGCTCGGCTCTTACAGCCTTCCAGAGGCCCAGAAGCAAGAATTTGGCTTCCTATCAATTTTTCCCCTAAGAATTCTCACTTGACACAGACCTTACCCTTGCTTTCCAGTGATCCCGATAGGCCACATCATCTGTTTTCCCTCCTTTCCAGTCCCTCCTGAGGGTTTCAGCACCTTCCATATCTGATTTACATATCCCCAGTGTATATGCCAGGCTGTCATTAAGACATACCATAGCCTTTTGGAGCCCATTTACTAAGGTGGGATACCTTGCTCATCCTTTATATAGTGTAGAGGGGCTTGGTTCTGCCTCAACTTAATGTGCCAAGCTTTGTTGACTCCCCATGGGAGACCTTACCCTTTTGGAGGAGTGGATGGGGGAAGGGTTGGGGGAGGAAGTGAATGAGCAGAGGGGAGATAGGGAGAACTGTGGTTGATATATAAAATGAATAAAAAACTAAAAATAAAAAACCTACTTTATAGCCTCTCCTGTCTCTACAAGATCATGCCTTACTATGGGGTCAGCAAAGACACTGAAGTGCCATACCAGGTCTGCAGTCTGCAGTCTCAACACCGCATGAACCTATATGACCCAAAGATCTGGGCATCCCACACTTCTCTGATGCTCAATTTCTTCACTAATTCCCTGTACTGTCATCTTCCAGTCCCTGATAGGGAGACTTGGGCCAGTGTCAGTCAAGTGTGCCCACCGGCTTGTGTGAGCCAGTCTATCAGGAACTATTTCCTTTGTATTACCTCAGGTTATGTAGCCTTTGTCTCAAGGAGTGAGGAACAATTTTATTTCTCAGTATCTATGCTTCAGCACGCTCAAGCTGATCCCATCTGCTCCATGTCCCACAGCCTCACAAGCCAGGCTGGGAGAGGCTTCTTCATTTCTTACCTTAGTCGTTCCCAATTGAAGCAGTTTGGAGGCAGAGTATTCCCTAATTATCAGGTACTTATGCTAGGCCATTATTAAGGCCTCCACTTTCATGCTGAATTATGGGTCACTCCTGCCCAGCTTCTCTGCACTAAAAATTAAACCGGAGGAGTATCTTTTATCACTTCTCCCTTAGTCTCTCCTTCCTCTCTGATTTTTCCCACAGGTTCCAAGGTTTTAATGCCAGGAAGGGCTCTCTAGCACAGATTTAATTTGTACCCTTTTCATTATGTCCCACTGCCAACTGAAGCAGAAAGCCAATACCTCCATCTCATCACCTTCCCCCACAATTCCTGAGTCAGAAGCAAAGGTGGAGGGCAGCATCACGTGTTCTTTTCCACTGTAATTCCTCACATATGCAGTTCTTTCTGGGTAGACAGTGCTGCTTCAACTGCAAGGACTAAAAAGCTGCTGCCTTAGCTCGCCTGTAATCCAGTTTCAAATGTGCTTTTTTTCAGACACTGCAATATAGTCTCTAGTTCATTCTCCATTTTCAGGGCATCCCCATCACTATAGCCTGCTTGTATGGTGAACTCTATCAAAAAGATTTGCACTCATATCACATAGAGCAGTGGTTCTCAACCTGTGAATCCCAACCCCGCTGGGGGGTTGTCAAACGACCCTTTCAAAGGGGTCACATACCAGATATCCTGCATATCAGATATTTACATTATAATTCATAACAGTAGCAAAATTACAATTATTAAATAGCAACAAAATAATTCTATGGTTGTGGGTCACCACAACAGAAGGAACCGTATTAAAGGGTTGCAGCATTAGGGAGGCTGCAAACCACTAACACAGAGGAAGCCACCCACTCTAGGATTGCTTTCAAGCATACCTCTACATTCAGCGTGGCCTCAGGAACACATCTTATCACCAGATTGAAAGGGCACTAATAACCAAAGAAAAGATTCCGACTAATGGTGAGCCAATGAGTTTGTTTACTGGAGTTACCTCCAGAAGCACAGGCGACGATCAGGCAGTCGCGTGACTTAAAAGCCCTTCCGTGGCCCAAGCGAAAGTTACAGCACTGCATGGCTACCCCACCTCCAGCATATCCTAGCACACCCCTTGCTCAGGACCGCCTGCAGCTGGGTCAGGGCTGTATTAAGCTGGGAAAGGCAAAAGGGGCTGTGGCTGGAACGTCCACTAGGAGTCTACAGATACCCTCCTCCCTTTACAACTGCTCTGATGTCAAGATAGCAGAGGTCATGTCACGCCTGCAGAACAGACTTGCACAACTCCCCTTCCACGGAAGCCCAATGATCTGGTCATCTATTTATTTAGGAAACAAATGGGAAGGACCAAAAGATCTGACACATTCAAATCGGTACCAGCCAAAATGGGTAACACAGGGTGCACAGGTGACAGTGACAGCATCAGAAAGCAGGTAGGATTATCCTGCAGGCAGTCGTGGTGCAAGCCTTTAATCCCAGCACTCGGGAGGCAGAGGCAGGTGGATCTCTGTGAGTTCGAGACCAGCCTGGTCTACAAGAGCTAGTTCCAGGACTGGCTCCAAAGCTGCAGAGAAAACCTGTCTCGAAAAACAAAAAAACAAAACAAAAAAAAACCAAACAAACCAAAAAAAGGATTATCCTGCAATTGCCTTGGCTGGCTATGAGGACTCGGACCTGGACAGCCATCTTAAGGCTGGAGCTTGGATGGAGGGACAACAGAGGGCAGTGAGCATGAAAAGGGAAACTCCCAAGTTGGTGATTTAGCTGGTGCAATTGGCTGGCTTTTGGAATCTCGACTTCATTCGGACAACTAACGAGGTCTGCATGTGAACCACCTAGTTGAACAATATGATCACAATTTTTAAGAAAATAAAATTAGTCTGAATAAAGAGATTGGCTCCTGGAAATGGAAACAGTTAAGTCCAGGAAGACTTGGCAGAATTAGGGTGACAGATGGAAAAGACAGAAGCGATAGCATCAGGAGAGGACTACTATTAGCGTTTTAGGTTGCTGCTGTTTTGTTTTGTTCTTGGGAAACTCCCTTTGCAGCCCATACCGACTTGGACTCATTTGTGTAGCCCAGGATGGTCTTGGACTCCTGTCAATCCTCCAGCCTCGGCCTCCCGCACGATAGAAAGGTTTAGCTCTCTTTTTAACAGTTACTCGTTTGGACTGAGATCCCACGTACGTCTGACTGGCCACCACCTGGGCGAGACTGTCACAATCCCGGGGCTCACGGTCACTGCAGAGTCTCAGTCTCCCCTTCCCCCACCCCCACCCGGACCGGGCCGCGGGCTGAGACACCTCAGGCACTGCAAAGCACCCCAAGCCCTGAATGCAGGACTCGCGCCTGCGAGTCTGATCTCACCGAGGCTGAGATCCAGCGGACACCAAGGCTGCAGATCTCTCCCGAGATCTTGGAGCGCCATCGTGACCATGGAAGTACCGGCTCGCATCTGCTCCCGCGCGCGCTCCGAGACGTTTCTGCGGACCAGTCACAGCGTTCGGGATTTACAATCGGCCAATCGCCGCACCGGGTCGAGTTCGTAACAGAAGCCAATGGTCTGGGCCGTCCACGGCGTGCGCAAAAATGGGTGGGGCGAGGACTGGGAGCCAAACAAGGCTCGTGGAGACTTTTCCTCTAGCGTTCCAGTGCAAGTTGGGAGTCAGAACACCACTAGCGTTTTTGTTACCGTCTTGTCCTTCTTACATGGCAGGAAACCTAGAGGCCAATGGAGATAGGGCACTTCCTGTAATAGCAGTCAACTTTGCCCCTGCCGAGTGACACTTGGCGTATGTGTCAAAGGTACCTCACCCGTCAGACAGCACGCAAACGTTGTCCATATTCGAATGTGAAGAGTTTCCCGGCGTTTATCGGGCTAGGAAATGAGGAAAGTGCAACCAAAAGTATTACAAGGAAGCACCTGCAGTGCTAGGACTTTACGGAAAATCTGGGCCCGAAGTGCAACTGGAAAGAGGCCAGGGCCGCCATCTTCATTAAGGGAGAGACCAGCCGCCCTTTTGGCACTGCACATGCGCAGATGAGCGCACCTCCTGGTGGCCTGGGAGGCGGGGGAGTTAGGAGGGTGAGGAGAAGACGTGCGCCTGCGCGTGGCATCTCCTTCGCATCCGGGCAGGAGTTCTCCTGCCCCCTCCCCCGCCCGGCGACGCCGTAGCACTTCGGTGCGTTGCACCGCAGGAGTCTAGGCAGTTCCGTGCGCTGCTGAGCGCTGGACCCCACCCGGTGGGCGACGGAACGCGTGCTTGCGCCTGTGCCCCTGGGCCCTCGCCGCTGCACCGTCGGGAACTGGGGAGGTACGGTGCCTGGCCTCTGGGTGCATCGCTGCTTCGGGCGCCGCAGCCCGCAGCCGCCTGCCTTCCTCGGCCCTGCCCCTCCCCAGGGGCGCAGGCCGTCGGTGATCGCCCACCGCCGCGCTCTACCGAGCAGGGGGCTGCGGTGCGGCGTCCCGCGCGTTCCCGCAGCCGGCCCTCCGGCCTGCCTTCCCCGCAGGCAGCCCGCACCTTGGAGGGAGGGAGCAGTCTGTGCCGGCCCCGGCGCGGTCAGGCGGGGAGATGAGCTTCTTCGGCTTCGGGCAGAGCGTGGAGGTGGAAATCTTGCTGAATGATGCGGAGAGTAGGAAGAGAGCAGAGCACAAGACAGAGGACGGGAAGAAGGAGAAATATTTCCTCTTCTACGATGGGGAGACCGTCTCGGGGAAGGTGAGCTTATCTCTGAAGAACCCCAACAAGCGGCTAGAGCACCAGGGCATCAAGATCGAGTTCATTGGGCAGATCGGTGAGTCGATTCCCTAGGATCTCCCCAAGCCCGCAACGTCAGCCCGCCCCTGGAGTCGGGTGTGGGATGGGCGGGGTGCAGAGGTTTTCAGGGCCCAACTCCTGCGAGGCCTATGACAGGCTCTTGTCAACTGCAGTCTGAAGGGTTCACCCACGAGTCCCGCCCGTGGGCGACTCCCCCATGCATTCATTACCTTCTTCCAGGCCAAAAGTGACAGCGTGCTGCTGGGGAGGTGGGTCAGCCAGCCTAGGAACGGTAGGGAGCCCCCTGCTGTACGGTTGAATGCTCACCTGGTACCTGGTTACCCCCAGTCTCTGCAGTATCCTCCCAGCTTTGCTTGTTGCACCCGGAATTTCATAGTGAGGTGCTTAGGCGAGATCCTGCAGGTGGGTTTGACAGCTACAGCTGTCAGATCCAATCCAAAGTTAAACGGTGACCCCACCCATCCACATATGTGTATGTATATGCATGTATATATAATATATATGTACCTATATAGATATGATGTGGTAGGCAGGGTGCATAAAGGCTGTTTGTTTCACCTCCACTTTGAACTACCTTTCATGTGTATGTTTTGAATACCTTCAGCCCGCCTCATTCTGAATGCATATTTCTCAGACTTCTTTATTAGAATGCTAGTTTTTAATTGTCTGATTTTTTTCTCCTTAAAGCAAAAGAAGTGATATTTGCAAAGACTACCGTTAAATGATCAAAAATTTGCAGTGCTCAATAATCATCTTCAAAATATGGTTGATAATTTTACTAGAATTAGACAAGGGAAAGTAGTAAAAAAAAAATTTAGGGAGTTCGCTGAGTATGGTGGTACATGCCATTACTAGCAAAACTTGGGAGGCAGAGACAGGTAGATCTCCGTGAGTTGACGCCAGTCTGGCCAACAGAGTGATTCCAGGCCAGCTACTATTACGTAGTGAGTGAAATCCTGTCTCAAATTAAAACAAAACCCCACAAAGATTTGGGAAGCTGCCCATCATCGTGACTGGATTGTCACCAGTTCTAAGTATTAGGAGCCTTTTGTGTTAGCAAATTGCTTGGGTATTTCTAAAATAAAATATTTGTGTTTTGAGGATATGAGTAGCTTATGTCCAGTAGATGGTGACCACCTGTCTGAAAAATCCCTACCCTGTTCTCCATACTGCACATATGGACACTGATTTCAGAGACTTCCTTGGGAAAGCATGTTAGATTCACATGCTGAGAGTTTAGCCTAGCATCTGTTCTCCCTTTTACAGAGTCAGGGAACCCTGGGAAAAGGAATCCTGGTGGCCAGATTTTGCAACCCACTGTTTGGTCTTAAGCATCTGGTATTTAAAATGTGAAATCCCCCTAAAGACTGACTGATCATAAAGGACCCTGTCGGGTTGTGTTAAAGCCAGGATGTGAAAGATCTATTTTCTGTGCCAGAAAAGAGACCGGAGAGTGAATTTTACACGGGTTGCCCTCCTGCTTTTGGCTTGGATGGCAGGACAGGTGCACTGTTGATTGATGTCTGGAGCCTGATCATTGTTGTTGCGGGCTCTTATCTGTATCTTCAGCCTTTCCTGTACTAGAAACCAGTGGCATTTCCTACTTATCACTCATAAAGCCGCGAGATATTGCTGTTGTTGCCATGGTGGATAAAATCACCCTAGTAAAGAATTACAGGTTGGATTATATAAATCCAAAGCATTTTATGTTAAGCATAACCTATGAAATAGTCAATACTTGCCTACTGAGAATTGGTATTTTAATTAGGGGTTTTAAGGTCACTCCATTAGCTCCCTAATACCAGTATAAACAAGTATGTTTTAGTCTTTGTCTATACCATCATGCCCTCATTGTGAATAGCTTAGCATGTCCCCTGCTTCAGATAGTATGAAATGAGCCATTCTAGAAGGAATGCATGGTGTCAAGAGCTCATTCTCTTTTATTTAAATGCAAGGTAACCACGGAAGCTGTTTGTTGTAATTGCCCAACCTGTTCTCTTGCCTAACTCCTTTATTTCCAAGACTGTAACCTTACTGAATTTTCTTAAAACCTTTTATTGCTTCTTGGGATAATTTTCCCTAGGCCCTTGGCACTCTGACCTGATCAGGGCACAGCTTTTTCAACTGTAAATTACAGTATAATAAAATCGCCTGGTTATTATGATGTGATATTGGGGGACTGTGTCTCATGTCTCAGAGAGTTCCTTTATAAAGATAAGAGCAGCCAATGTAGTGATAGTTTCATTTTACAAACTGAGTTACAGCCTCTGATTCAGTCTCCCCTAGACCTCATGTAGTCTTCCCAGTTAGATTGCAGTAGGGACTTTTACAGAGTATATGTTTCAGCTCTTTGCCTTAAAGCTTTTGTGTGTGCCACATGGGCTTTCACACAGCTAGCAGTGGGTGTGGCGTCTAAAGTGTATAGTTCATGTTCATTCCCATTCATTATCCATGCTTACATGAGAGAACGGTAATAGGTTAAAACAGAATTATAAGCAATATGTTTATTGTTTGGACTTGAGGTCTATTTCTTGATCAAGGAGAAGAATCAGAGAAACCTTTCTAACCAGATATGATGGCATATACTTATAATCCCAGGACTCCAAAGGCTAAGCCAGGAAGATCTCTCTCGAGTTCAAGGCCATCTGGTTACATAGCAAGACCCTGTCTCAAAACAAAGCAATAAAGGAACAGCCTTCCTAGATATGTTTGGTATAAAAGTTTCTCTTCCCACGTCCCCCCACCACTCTCTCTAGTCCTAAAATTAGTTGGTATTAAAGATACACCAGCTTATTCAGAGGCGCAAAGTACTTTCCTTGGGCTTCCTATTTCTTTAATATCTTTGCAACTTCCCCAAAGATTCAAGGCATGGCATATTGTGTCACACATCTAAGACAGTTATTATGACGTGACTTCAGGGCAGCAGAGTGAGGAGAGTGGGTAACTTTGTTGAAGTTGTGGTTCTGTGGTTTTCTCCTTCATTGCATTCTTTGACTATGTATCAGGTAGGCGGAATGTCTGTCAGGTTATAAGGTCAGGCTATATGGGTAACCGTAGCCACAGCCAAGAGAGCGATTTAGCATCTCTGAGTTCTGTCCTTGCTGACGAAGCAGGTTGCTTGTGTGTTGGGGTCTTGGAGGAGCTATAGCTATTGTCCCTGTCTCACTCTATAAGAGATTCTAGCAATCTCTTCTATACTCTTCTCATCATCTCCTGCAAGGGTGAACTTCCTAAAAGGCAATTCTCATCCTACTGATCCCTTCAAAGTTTGTTTTTGTTTTTACCAACTCCTAGAAGTCTATTTATTTTCTTCCTGGAGTTTGTCTCAGCCTGCCTTTCCAGATCCCATCCCGTTAACTTCATCCTCACTGATGATAGCTCCTTCAAATAGCCTCTTCTCGTCAGTCATGGTGCTGTACACCTGTCAATCCGGCGCTTGAAAGACAAAAGCAGGGAGAGCATGAGTTCCAGGCCATCCTGGGCTACCTAGTGATACCTTAGCTTAAAAAATGAAGTAAATGGGGACTGGAGAGGTAGCTCAGTGGTTAAGAGCACTGACTGCTCTTCCAGAGGTCCTGAGTTCAATTCCCAGCATCCACATGTCAGCTCACAACCATCTTCCTCTTATATTCTAACATTTTTTTTTCCTGAAAAGTATGTCCTACCAGAATTGTACGTTTTCTTCAAAGGCCTACGTAATCACTTCCTCTACTAAAAGCTGCAGGAATACCTCTTTTCAAGTAGGTTGTGACTTTGTTATTTTATTTCGTTATTTCAGTTGTCTGACTTCTTACCGCAACGCCAGAGACTGTTTTAAGTCCATCATTAGTCCAGTGATTAATCTCTAGTCTCAATGGCTAGCTCATAAAGTGCTCAGTAAATGTTTGCTAACTGGATAATACTGGTTCAGATCTAAGGTCTTACAGAAACCATTTTCCAGAATATTTTTTTATCCTCTGTAGAAGCCAGGAACAAACGTAGAGCTACACCTATGCCAGGCAAGTATCCCACAATCTGAGCCACATCCCTGACCCCTGGAAGTATCCCACAATCTGAGCACATACAAAGAGCACCGAGGGCACTGTTGCCTAGTTAGAGAAGAAAAGGCCACTTTTCCTGCTGAAATCCTTTGGGAAATACTGGTAGAGGATATAAGCCAGATTTGGGAACTTTGCAGGCTAATGGGGTTAAATGAGCCAAATATAATCAGAAGAAAGAAAGGTCTAGATCAAGCATCTGGGTCTCCTGCACATGCCCGTGCGAATGTTCATGAGCTAGCTAGGTATTCCTCTCAGTTACGGCCACTAAGAACTTAACTGGCATCTGATCATCATGAGTCTAGTGGATCAGCATCTTCCTGAGGGATCTAGGGTGTGAAAATAGTCAGTCTGATGCCAGCTCACTTGTTTTTGCTTTTTTTTTCCCCATCCTATTCCTATATGTTGAAATGACCTCTCTCTGTTTGAGAAGAGTTTGCCAGACCTGTGGCTCACTGAATCCTGTAGCAACTGCTCTGATGTTATACTTTGAAGATTGTTGCAAAAGAGTATTAAGTTCTTAGTTCTTCATTTAGTGCCACATGTTTTTGTTATCCTCTGCAAGTTTCTCAGCTGCCTTGTTAGCATCCCGGTACCTAGCTTCTTCTCATGGCATGGTCTCTGTTGGAACAATGCCAATAAATGTGTGCAGAGGGAGGTCTTCTTCCAGGTTAGACTTAGATGCAAGATGCAGTAGAATACAAAGAGCACCGAGGGCACTGTTGCCTAGTTAGAGAAGAAAAGGCCACTTTTCCTGCTGAAATCCTTTGGGAAATACTGGTAGAGGATATAAGCCAGATTTGGGAACTTTGCAGGCTAATGGGGTTAAATGAGCCAAATATAATCAGAAGGTCAAACTTGCAGAGATGGGCAGACAGAAATATCCTTATACCCCAGAGCCAAATACATACTTTTTATAAAGTTTTTAATGAGCTCATCAGTACCAATAAGCCTGTACTTTTAGAAACTCCAGAGACTTTAAAAAAAAAAAAAACTCATTTACTCTTGAAATACCAAGTGAAAAAGCAGATTTACCAAGTTTTCAGCAGGGCTTAGATTTGCACAGAGCAGAGCTGCATATGGGTAACCTTGAAGTGTAATTGTTTCTACGGGTCTGCCAGGGGCAGGAGCTATAGCAAGCAAGGATCTTCATCGCCTGGTCAGCAAAAGGGCTAGGAAAGTCAGATGAGAGGAGGCTCTTGCTTTATATCTCTCCCCAGTCCAACATGAAGCTTACTTAGACTCTGTGTGGTGCTGGTCCAGCAGCCGATCCCGGGGTGACTCAAAGGCTTGGCCTATGATGTAAAATTGGCTCAATTTCCCTCTACACTGGCTACGTCCCCTTTTGGCTGTTGGTGGCAGATATTGCCATGAAAACATCCTGAGTGCAAAAATTAGTTCCTCCTTTTGATCGAAGAAGGAAGCTAATGACAGAAGTTGCTTGGAAAAAAAGAATGGAGTGAGGGGTTCAGTTTCTACTTCTAGCCTGAAGGGCTATTGTGTTTGGTTGGGAGGGAAGAGGGGCTGTTTTTACAGTCTCTGTAGGGCCTAGGCCTCTTGCTAGAACACTTGGATTTTCTGCCTCAGTTTATTCAAGATGAAACCAACCTTTCTGTCAAATAACAGTGTAAAACAACTATTTCTGCCCCTTTGGCCACAGTGTTTGCAGAAAGGTTCCAAGTTGCTTATAAAATTATAAATCAGAAAGACCATTCCAAGCTAGACGTAGTAGCTGGTGTACCAATAATCCTAGCACTAGGGAGGATGAATCAGAAGAATGACCATGAATTTAAGCCAGCCTGGGATATGTAGCAAGACCCATCTCAACAAAATAAAACAACAGAGGACCATCCTAGCCCCTCTCAGACCACACTGTTCTCCCGTGGCATTTCATGAAGGCACTGATACTGTGTCACGGGAAGAAAAGCACTGGGGAGAATGTGATGCCCTGCGGAAAAGGACTTGTACCCAAGTCCCCTGCTGGGCCAAACAGTGTACTTCTGCAGAGTTGCTAGGATCCTCAAATCCTGGCAGCTGGAGCACACTCTGAACCCTCTCTGTTTTGTTTATTTCTCATGTTGCCTTTGGGCTGCGTGATCATTGCTTTTGTTTTTTTCCGTTCTCTCTTTCTGCTTTCCTCTTGCTGCTACAATTTTCCATTGAAAGTTCACAGATATTGGGGCCTTGTGCTTCTTATTTGAATTCATTGGCGCTGGAGCCAAAATCCAGTGCTTGGGAACTGAGGTATAATGTTTCTAAGTTAGGGGTTAAGTTCTCGCTTGAGCCAGCACCATCTACCAGGTTAGGTCACAAGATTGAGTGGAAGATTTCCTATTGGTGAGGAGGGCCAGCTCAGGCCTGCACTGCACGTTCTGCATGTTCTTGCTTTCCTGGGGGCATAGTTACAGAGTTGATGACTTTCTCCAACTTAATCTTGACCTGCCATCTCCCTTCAGTGGATTTGTAGACTGTCACTCACTACCCATCATGCCACCCACTGCTGAGAACACTTAGTATTTGGAAGAGGAAGTAGATTATTTGTAATAAAAGACTTAATGCCTTTATTATCTTTATTATCTAATACTCAAAGCAGAGGCCAGTGGATTTCTGTGAGTTCAAGGCCTGCCTGGTCTACATAGCAAGTTCTAGGACAGCCCGCTACATTGTCTCAAAAACCAAACCAAAATAAAACAAAGAAATTGATCAATCTGTACTGAAGTAGGAAATAAGCCACATTTATTAGCCAGAGGATACACTGTAAATTTGTATGGAAATAGCATTACTAGAATGGAATTCTCTGTACTGTATCACTTTCATGAATTGGATAAATGCTTTTGGAGTTTTGTTTGCTTGTTTGTTTAGTTTTGGTTTGTTTCTTTTTTTTTTTCTTTTCCTTTTAATGCTGGTGTCAAACCCAGGGCCATCTCATGCATGCCAGATAAGTACTCAGCCACTGTTAATACCCACAGCTCAAGTTGGGTATATCTTACAACAGCCTACTGTGCTTCCAAATGCCCCAGAACTAAGGAAAAGCTGCCCATTGATGAGCAGGGGAAGCCAGTGGAGTATTGGGGGAAATTTGCACTCAGGTTATGATTAATAGCTGAGATTGTTTCTCTTTGTCTGGAGAGGTTTTTTTCCCCCAGGCCAGGACTGAAGACTGCATTGGCACCGGAGAAGCAGGATTTCTGGTTTCTTATTCTCAATAAAGTTTTGATCCCATTCCAGGCTTCAGATCTTAATGCTGCTGGAGCAAGAGCAACTATACTCACAGCTCAGAGTGATCTAGTCACTCCGGAGAGAGACAGATGATGCTCTAGAGATGCTGAGAACCAGGACCAGGCCGAAGGGGCAATAGACTCATCTCTCAAGTAGCTGTTCCATTGTCCCAGTTCATCTCCCTCCTATGGGTTGCAGCCTAGCACAGTGCTTGAAGTCAAGAATATGTGAGAGATTTGGTATGAGCTAGCATTTGGTCATGTATCATCACAGGCAGAGCTAAGAGCTGACATCTTGGGGCCAGGAAGCTGGAGCTATGGGACTCATCTTAAAGGTCCTTCAGTCCAAAGGAGTAAAGAAAGACCATGGATATCTCAAAACTTAATCCTTAAATTGCAAAATACAAAAAGCCATGAAATAATCATGGGTCTGGTGATAACATGAGCTTATCATGGAGAAACGCCAGGTGGATATGAGCTCACATCTGTAGTCTCGGGATTTGGGAGCCATTAGGATTGCTGTGAGTTTGAGGCTAGCCTGTGCTACCTAGTGAATTCTGGGCCAGGCTGAACTATGGAACAAGAAGGTCTGACCTATCCATCTTGCAGATTATCAAAGGAAGATATAATAAAGTAACCATGCATTTCCTGCAAAAGTCAGGAATGTTGGAAAGGTGCTCTTTTTTTTATATCGAGTCTCTTCATACATGTTGAAAACTGCTCACCGAATCTGTTCTAACCATCTCAGAATCCCCTTACCTTTATTGGTGCACAGACCGTGGATTGCTAACAGAAGCAACGGCCTGGAACACCACATTGGTTTTGATTTGCTTACTTAAGGTTTCTTTATTTTATGTATATGAGTGTTTTGCCTACGTGTGTGTGTGTGTGTACCACATGCATGCCTGGTGCCATGGAGGTCAGAAGAGGGGACTGGATCCCCTGGAACTGGAGTTATAGGTGGTTGTTTGCTACCGTGTGGGTGCTGAGAACTGAACCCAACTCCTCTGCAAGAGCAGCCAGTGCTCTTAACCTCTCAGTTCTCTCCATCACACTGGCCTTGTGTGTGTGTGTGTGTGTGTGTGTGTGATAGATTATTACTGTGTGACTAGGAAGAGTCTACTGGGCATGGTGGTGCACACCTATTTTTCTAGCTATTTGATACTGTGGTAGGAGAATTGTCTATGCCCAAGAACTAGTGGCCAACCTAGGTAATGTAGTAAGACCCTGTCTCAAACAAGCAAACCAGAAAGGACATGTCTTTGGAAAAGCATGTGTCTTGGGAAATCAGTGCAGGGGCTGGGGTCAGGGAAAGAGAAGAAACTCTAAAATAAGGCCACGAGTCTTGCCTCCAACCTGTGATGCCCTCACTAGGTTCAGTGTAGTCAAGTCGGCTAGAGGAAGCTTTGTTCTCTTTCCAGAACTCTACTATGACCGTGGGAACCACCATGAGTTTGTGTCTCTGGTGAAGGACTTGGCTCGGCCAGGAGAGATCACCCAATCACAGGCCTTCGACTTTGAGTTTACTCACGTGGAAAAGCCGTATGAGTCCTACACAGGGCAGAACGTGAAGCTACGGTAAGTGGTCTCTGACGTTTCTCTGTTGTAGTCCTGAACCTGCCCCACAGGGCCTGGAGCTTCGTGGCTGCGAAGAAGGAAGAGGACTGCAAGCACCAGGGTGCTAGTAAAAGTCACCATTGCACGCCCCTGGGAGAAGCCTTCTGATTGGATGTCCATGGCTGTCTGTGACCTGAATGTTGTCACCACATTTGCAGTTTCAGTGCTGTCACACAGAGTCCCTCCCAACCAAGGGCCTCAAAGAGTACAGGAAAATGATTAGGAAGCAAAGGGATTTTAATATGGATTGCTCTTGTTTCTTAGGTAATTAATTCATCTAATTGTAAGTTTATATAATTTAAACGATAGCCATTTAACAACCATTTCTTAAAATTCTGGAAAATTCAGTAATTAGCTTTCATATCTAAGGTAGCCCCAGATATACACCTCAGCTTGGCTTCCTGAAATGCTGACCCCTCCCCCATTTAGCTCCGCCATATAACATCACATCATTTTTGACTCTGATACTTAAAGCTTTGTCTTTCAAAAATAGATACTAGTTTAGGGTTCTAATTCTAGGTCTGTCTTTTCTATCTTTTGGAAGAGATAAGAAAACAGTGCAAGAGCAGAACAGTCTTTAAAAACTGGACACAAGCATTTGGCTTCAGGTACAGCATTGCCTAGCTTATACAGGGGTCTCGGACCCATCCCAGGGATCATGAACAAAAAGATGAATGGGTATAGACATACCTGAGGATGTTCTTACTACTACAGTCTGGGAAACTGAGGAAAGAGACTGATGCCTGGGTCTCTGAGGCTAAAAAAAAAAAATTCACAGCAGCTCTAGACTCTTAGATGCAAACCTTAGATTATGGGACATCACTGGGATAAAGCAGTGTCCTGTCACTCCGGAGGATCAGATGATCTTAAGTCTTGATCCCATCTCACAGGATCTGCTTGTTTCTATCCCTTACGGGCCTGGGCTTAGGATGGCGAGGATTACAGCAAGAACATCTCCCTCTCTTTCTCCTGGTTCCCTCCATCCGTCAGAACACTTGTTCATGGACTCTTTTGAAGTATTTGCATCTAAATACCTGCTAAAGACAGTGATTTGTCCTATCACTCTGGAGAAAACACCAGTGAGAGTTATCTAGCAATCACTTAGCTTGGCTATGGGAATTGTTAAAAAAATAATTATTGATACAGGTCTTGTTATATAACCTAGACTGACCTCAAACTCTCAACCCTTCTGCCTCAACCTCCTAAGTGCTGGGATTACAGGTGTGTGCTACCATGCTTGGTAATTCCCACCCCGTAGTCCAGTGGATTTGCCTTAGTGTTTGTTGTTTGTTTTTTTGGTTTTTCGGGACAGAATTTCTCTGTAGCCTTAGTGTTTTTATGTTAAGAAGAAAGGTATTTAAAACAGCAGGGTGGCTCCTCAAAGATAAATGAATAGAGGGCTGAAAACATAGCTCTGTGTAAAGCAGCAAGGGCACATACTTGAGACTTTGCAAGGCTCAGTCCCCAGCAACACACTCAATTAAACAGAGTCTCTGTGTGATCCAACAATTCCATTTCAGTTGTCGATCCAGAATATTTGGACACAGAGTCTGGAACAGATACTCTAACACCTGTGACCACAGCAGTATTCACATGATTAAAAAGAGAAAGCAGGCAGTCCCAGTAGCACATGCCTTTAATCCTACCATGAGGGGAAACTAAGGCAGGTGATCTCTGTGAGTTCCAGGCTGGCCAAGACTAATAGTGAGGATAGTGAGGATCCCTCCCCCCCAAAATACAATCAGTCAGGCATGGTGATGCTTGCATTTGCAAAACTGCAAAACAAAGGCAGATGGATCTTTGTGTTTGAGACCAGCCTGGTGTACTTAGCAAGTTCCATGCAGGTCACCCAGAGTTACATAGTGAAACTCTGTCTCAAAAAAACCCAACAACAGCAAAACTCTGCAGTACCAGTGATACAGGAGAGTGTCGGGAGTTTTCAGTCCTCTCTATTTCCCCCCAGTTGTGAGGGGAAAAGGCTATTTTTCTTTTTCGGGGTGGGGTGGGTTGTTGGTGAAGGAAGTCTGTGAAGGTCAGGCATATATTTAGGCTCTAAATAAAACCAGTACAAAGCAGGAAAGAATTATAAACCTTGACTTGAAAATCTTCATTAGGATAAAATCAGTCTTCCACAGATAGTGGAATGGATTTAAGACCTGAGCAATTAGAAAACGGTTAGGGACAGATGTCTTGTGCGGCTGTGATGGAAGTTACTGAGGGAAATAAAAGGACTGCTTAGAAGCAGTCGGTGCCACAGAGCTGGCCGCCTGTAGCCTGTAGCTGATGTGGCCAGCATGTCTGTTAATTTTTTGGAATGTTTAATGGGCATTTGGGTTATCAGAGGATTACTCAGAAGAAATCATGACTAAGGGGACTCTTCTTCTCTTGTGGGTGTTAGTGTAGTTTTACACCAGGAAACTGGGATTTTGTTGGACAGTGCTGAGTGGCTGTTAAACCCTTAGGGACCGCTTATGGATATTCTTTCAAACCCGTGCCCTGCCATGCAGCTGCCTCCTCCAGTTAAGCTACTCATTTCAGTGCTACTTTGCTGTATTATTACATGTTGGTTTGTTCTTGGAATCTCTTTGTTCTCATAAAGCTGGATTGTAGTTTCTGAATTACCCTTTCCCCGTCTTGATTTTTCTGTTTGTTCATCTCCCTCCAGATTGTGAGCCCCTCTTGAGATTGTATTGTACTTATCCTCTGCCTAGCACAGGGTTGGCTAAGAAAGACTGAAGTGAAGACTTGGTTTGATTTCTCCATTTCCTATTCCTCACTTTTATTTATCAGATACTATTTAGTGGACATGCATATAAATATAAGTGTATAGGCCAGATATCTATGCTCAAATAGCCAGGAGGTAGGCAAGGAAACAAACCTTCCTCACAGATGGTAGATAGTGGTAAGGCCATTGGCATAGAAGGCAGAGAAATCACTTTTGCTGCGACAAGGTTCTTAATTCATTGTCATGAGCTCCCAAGAGGGTTTTAAAGGAAAGCTCTGCTCTTCCTCAATGGTAACTGCAGAAGTCTGTGTATAGGTGCCTGTGTATACTTTTTCTGAGAAAAGGACCCATAAATTCTCAAAGGGATAGAAAGCCTCGGAGGGTTAAACATTACTGTAGGGTTCTCCCAGGGCTGTGTAGCGTCTAGAGACTGGAAGTATTCACTTAGGATGGCTCCATCTCTTAACAGCTATTTCCTCCGAGCAACTATCAGCCGCCGCCTCAATGATGTTGTCAAAGAGATGGACATTGTAGTTCACACCCTTAGCACGTACCCCGAGCTGAACTCATCCATCAAGATGGAAGTTGGGATCGAGGACTGCCTGCACATTGAATTTGAGTATAACAAATCCAAGTGAGTATCCTGAGCCCCAAGCTCATGTGGTAATTATTTATGGCGGTAAAGAGAGACCTTGTTGAGTGTGTACTGAGAGCCTCATGACTCCACAGCTTCATGGTGGCAAACTGCAGGGGGAGACTATGACAGTAATACAGTAGACATATGTGTCAGGCTAGTTATAGGTAGACAGGCCAGGAAATAGAATCTTTATTGTTCAGTATATTAAATTATTTAAGATCATATACGTAAACATTAAGGTGCCTTTCAAAAGTTAAGCTTAGCTAGCTTTTAGGTTGTTTGTTTTGGATACTAGGTAAAGCTACTTCCTTCCATGCGTGAGAATAATTGTAGAACACAATGCCACTATCATTTGTTTCCTCCCTGCCTTAGAAATCAAAGTGAGGAAGCAAGCCATGCACCGGCAATGGGCTGCTTCCTCCCTGAACCAAAATGAGTTACAGGACAATATACCTGATGCTTTGTTTTTTGGTTTCTCAAGACAGGGTTTCTCGGTCCTGGAACTCACATTGTAGACCAGGCTGGCCCCAAACTCACAGAGATCCTCCTGCTTCTGCCTCCTGAATGCTGGGATTAATGGCATGCGCCACCACCACCCGGCACCTGATGCATTTTTCTGAAGGTCTTAAAATAACTTTACCTGTCTAGTGGGGAAGCTGCATTTTCAACTGTTTACTATTAGAGCATCACAATGTTTAATTGCTTACAAGCCACAGAATTGTCTGCAGTCTTGTATCTTTCTTTTGAGTATAATCTATTCCTGAAAGTATTTGGATCATCTGCTCAGGTCTTCGATGACCCTTCTTACTGTAGTCACCTTCCCCCAGACCCGATGCCAAGCAGAGACTAGGAATTAAGGAGAGACAATTTGCCTACAGTGGGCTTAGGAACAGAGGCAAGATAACTCAACTATGTAGACCGGACTGGCTTCATACGAGTGATCCTGCTTCTACTTCATAAGTGCTGGGATTACAGGCATGTGTCACTGTGTCTGATGGGGCCAGTTTTTAAACCAGGAACATACTTGACTCTGAGAACAGTTGTAAAACCAAGTTACTTGTTCCTCTGCTCCCTGAATTGAAACCCCCATCACCCAATAAAATGACCACTGTAATCTAGAACCTCCTTGGCCTGGCCCACCTGTTGGATAGGTGCTAGGAAGGAGCTTCTTCTTGCCTCCTTTCCCCCCTCAGTCTTCTTACTCAGTGTGGTCCTTTCCACTACCCCTCCACCCCTCTGGTGAAGGCAGCAACTACCAGGAGTGCTACCACAGAGCCTGAAGCAGGCACTACTCATCAGCTCTTAGATGTTTTAGAGTAGGTTACATGCAGGCAGGAATAGACTCCTAGTCTTCCCCTCTGCTTGTACAACAGATTGTACCACATGGGAACGTGAAATATGTTTCCTATGTGGTTGTGCCCCTGTGTAAGATTTCATATAGTATAGAAAACCTTAGCATCCATGTGTGGTCTATAAGTATCCCTGAGAAATGCTGCAGGTGACCTTCCGCTGCGTCTGCAGGTCTGCAGGCTGCCCACTCAATGTCTGCAGCTCTCCCAGCAGACTCTAAACAACAGTGTCAGAAACAGTGGGGAACACGAAGCCTGGAAACTAGCAATCGCCTGTCTGAACCTTCTCACATCCAGAGCATGACCTAGTCTCTCTCTTTCGGTTTCTTTTTCTCCCACCTGCCATGTAAGGAGCCCAACTCTGACATCTCTGCTAGAGCTCACATGCCTAGAAGAGTGTGCTGTCTTTCTGGCCCGCGTGGAACAGGGAGGTGTAAAGAGAGGCTACCGGCACCATTGGCTGGCCAACAGAGAGAGACTTAAAGGAAGAAAGAAAAAGTGTTAGTGTAGGGCAGTGGTGGCACACACCTTTAATCTCTGCATACATTAGAAAAACATCCATTAAAACATACTAAAGGTATATCCTGTGGAAATGGAGCAGATAAACAAATATTAATGGTTGAAATAACATGGATCATCTTTTGAGCAGGATGTAGAAGAGGGGAAGTCATACAGATTCCAATAAAGAACATAGCAGGAAACTGTTAAAATAGTGAGGTTGAGCATAAATTTCCCTTACACCTCTCACTGACAGTATGCCCCATGCTGGAACACGAGGGGCTAGCTGCCGCCGCACCAACATCTCTCTCACTTCCTTTTTCTCTTCTTCAGATACCACTTGAAAGATGTCATTGTAGGGAAGATATACTTCCTGCTGGTGAGAATCAAAATCAAGCACATGGAGATAGACATCATCAAACGGGAAACAACAGGCACGGGTCCCAATGTCTACCACGAGAACGACACAATAGCCAAGTATGAGATCATGGATGGGGCACCAGTCCGAGGTGAGCCTCCCAGCCCAGGGCCACTGCCACTATTTGCTTCCAAGCCACGTACAGAATTTCAGAATTTGGGAAGGGTTCAAATGATGATACTATTGAAGTAATTTTTTTTTTAAGACAAGCTGGTCTAGAACTTTTGGGAGTCCCCAGCCCTGAAATGGGAAGGGGAGGGCAAAGCTGAGTCTGTGACTTCAGCCTCCTACCCCAGCCTCAGCCACAATAGTCCCATATTGACCTTGTTTATATATTGATTTATACTTAAGATTCTGTCTCAACTGGCCTGCTTGTACGTGTGTGTTATCCCATACTTTGGTAGGTGGAGGCAGGAGGATCAGGGTTCAAAGTTATCCCCCAAAAAAGTTTGGAAACTGCTTTAAGATACAATATGAATATGTAATTCCTTTTCCCTCTTGACATTCTGGCATGTTTTCTACACAGAGAGAGAGAGAGAGAGATCCATGTGTTCTAGTCATTTTCACTGCTTAGTTCTAGCTACAGTAAGATGTTTCACTCTAGGAATTCATTTTCCTGTCATGAAAGTGAACTACTGCATCATTGACTCACAGTACAAGGCTTCAGACAATACCAGAAACCAATGGAAGTGGTCCTGTGCAGGCCCCTAGGATGACTGGGCTGGAAGTGGTCCTGCACAGGGCCCTAGGATGAGTGGGCTCAAAGTGGTCCTGTGCAGGCCCCTAGGATGAGTGGGCTGGGAAGTGGTCCCACGCAGGGTCCCTAGGCCAGTCTGAACTATATAGAGACCATGTTTTAATAAATTTGGGGGACAACCCCCATCAATAAGGCACATTGCACATAGCAATGGTACCTACTAGTTCCCCTGTGCTGTTCAGTTCCTGTTCCTCACTGCCTTCTGCAATGGGAGGGTGATAGACTGTTCAGAAGCCACAGACTGGACTGCATCTGGAAAATCACATTTGTTTCAGGAAACTGCTGGGAGCAGGGTAACATCTTTGCTTAGTGTTCCTTGCCTCGCTCAGCGGGCATCTGATCTGCTGCAGGCAGAATGGCGGCGTTGCTATGTACAGCTGCACCTCCTGTGTCCCTTGCCCTCATTTTCGCCTCACCCCTGACAGGCGAGTCCATCCCCATCAGGCTCTTCCTGGCAGGGTATGAGCTCACGCCCACCATGCGGGACATAAACAAGAAGTTCTCTGTGCGCTATTACCTCAACTTGGTGCTGATAGATGAGGAGGAACGGCGCTACTTCAAGCAGCAGGTGGGTGCCTCCTCCAGGACCCTGGGTCCTTTTGGGCACAGAGCAGAGAGGCCACCATTCCCACAGAGGGTCATCTTAACATTTAAAGCAAAATGCTAAAAAAAATATAGTCAAGCCTCTATCACTTGTTATTTGACCAAGAGGTAGAAACATGGAATTGCCTAGAATCCTGTAGCAGGAGTATGAATTCCCAACTGATACCTGGGGTCTGCTTTCTCAGGCCTAACTCCTGCTTTCGTGGCTCCTGCCAGAGCACCAGTCTTAGGAGCCACCACTTTGGTGAGAGATGAGCCAAGGAGGTTATTCCTGGAGATCCCCTGGGACCAAGGTGGGAACCCCTGAGAAAAGCATCCCTGAACCTCTCTCAAATACCGTATTGTCCTTTCTTCCAACTCTGTAGGAGGTGGTGTTGTGGCGGAAGGGTGACATCGTAAGGAAGAGCATGTCCCACCAGGCAGCCATTGCCTCACAGCGCTTCGAGGGCACAACCTCCCTGGGTGAGGTGCGGACCCCTGGCCCACTGTCTGACAACAACAGCAGGCAGTAGGCACCAGGGGCCAAGAAGCTGCTGGGCTTCCACTGCAGCACCCCCATCTACCAAACACCAGCGACTGGGGGAGGGGGAGGACAGTGTGAGGCTCAACTGACCGTTTCTTGCAACCTTGAAAACAAATCATGTTTTTTACTTAAATTCTTTTCTCTGAAGAACCTAAGGGGCTTGGGTTGGGCAGCAGTGTACCTGGGATTCTGCAGCCTAGGTAGGGATAGGGAAAGGAACCATTCTGGAATCTGGTCTCTCCCTTGGGAATGAGAGCTGTCTGTCAAGGCTATCATAGGCTTTAAAGCAGAGTTGAGAGCACACATCCTTGGCTCCAGGTTCTCTGGGCTTCCTGAGACAGAAGCTGAGTGTGTCCCGGCATTCACCCGCCAGCAGAGCTCTGGGTAGTCATGTCTTATACGCCCTTCAATGGTTCCTGAGGTGGTAGCAGAAGTTGTTGGGACTGTCTCATCTAAGTTGAAGAAGACTCAAGATTGGGAAGCTACCTCTCTGGGCATCTGGGACGTGGTGCTCTGAAGTTTCCGGTCACCTCTGGCTCCTCACTACTGGGACCAGACATGTTTCTTCTCCATTTTTCTATAGCTTGTCAGGAACCATACAGGAGCAGAACCTAAGGAAGGGTCTGAGCTGACTGTCCTCACTTGTGAGAAATCTGGGCATAGAAAAGTCCTGAGACTGGTGTCACACATGGATGGCCAGGAGGCTGAACTAGGTCTCCTGGGGGAAACATCAGGCAAGACAACTGTCTGCCTTCACCACATGACTCCACGTGGCAACCCAAGGGCTGGGTTGTTCTAGGGAATTATTTTAAGTTACCACAAGCCCTAAGCAGAGGGTCTGTTTCCTTTAGTATAGATCCTTAGAAGAGGCTGAGATCCATTTGCCTCCCTAAACGTGATCTGTCGTTACTCCTTGTCCTCCACTTGATTTCTGGAATTGAGCTTGGATTCAGACAATTACAAGTTTTGTTCTTGCCTCCACCCCAACCCCTTTCATCCCATTATCTACACATTAAGGGAGGAAGGGCCTCTGCAGAAGACTTCAGAATAATTCTGCTTGCCAAATTATGTCTTTATCTTTACAAGTTCACCGACTCAAGTTTAGGACCACTGTTTGGTTTTTGTTTTTGTAATTTAAAAACAAAATAGGAAAACTCTGGTGGATTTTGTTACACTAGAGAAGAGGCAGTGCTTCCTCTTACTGTGTTAGGGCCTGTAAGTAGTAAAGGGGTTGGCTGTCTTCTCTGCCTTTTCTGGGAATGACCAGGAATTATCTTCCATTGGCTGCCCTCCCCGCTACAGAAAGATCAAGTGGAACCGATGTTCAACAAGTACGGTATTTGCTGGTCTGTGTTCTTGGTAATCTGGGAAGTAAAGGATTTGTTCCTGTGTCATCTTTCAGTTATTGTAGAAAATGGGGTCTTGTCCTCAGAAGTCAGTGCAGTCTTAGACTTTGACAGGGCATGACCGATGGGTCAAAGTTCAGATGAAAGACGCTTGGAGTGACTGGGGGTAGCAGAGCTATGTAAATTTTTCCCCAAGACAGACCCCAAGTTTAGGTGTGACATACAGTCCCCATGGGAACAGGTTCACCTGCCCAGCTGTCCTTGGATATCAAAGCTGGGCCCTAGCATATGAAGGAGGCGGGTTCTGTGCTCTTGCCTTTTTCAGGGTATGAGACTCTGCTGTGCCTCCTTTTAATAGCTAATTAAAGGTATCTGTCAATTTCTCTGCCTCCCACCTGACAACACAAATCCATTTTCCAACTTTGCTAGCATCTCAAGTCTTTCTTCTGAGAGAACTAGAAGGTAGAGTGTGCTGTTTCTCTCAGGAGCTGTGCACAAGCCAGGTCTTGTTTTCTTTGATGCTCCCATTTTCTTTTCTGCCAACTGTGAAAGTGTGGGGGAGGCTCCTATCCCCATCCCGTAAGGTTCCCAAACCTGGAGTGCATAGGTACTAAACCAAGCAGTGCAACTTGTAATTAAGAAACTGCAGTGTTTACATGTTTCTTAATGTGTTGTCTTTTCAATGGCTGTATTTTAAAAGAACATTTGTTTTAATGGTGTCTCTAATTAAAGGAAGCCCTGTGGCATTGGAGGCGTTGTGCCCATGATCCACCAGATTCTGTGCTCTTTTCCTTAACACCGTCTCATATCTGACACACTGGGAACAAAACTTGATGACTTCAACACTTACCTACTTTTTCAGTGGACGGTAAACAATAATGAGCACTGTATTAACCACCCATTTTAGGCAAACATGACTCAGGAAGTCCAGGTCTCATCCTTGTCAGGCCACTTACCCAAAAACATTTATATTTTCAACTTCAAGACTTAGGTTCACTGAGTGTTCAAAGACCAAAGGACTCAGTCCTACATCCTGCTATTTACTATATAGCTACAGTGGTAGGGGCAGATGATAGTAGAGGTGCCTGCATCTTCCATTTGGCAAAAGGAGCCAGGCTTGGATGTGAGGACATCTACAGTGAAGGATTCCACCACACCCAACACAGATTTAGAAGAAAAAGCTTTCAACCTTGTCATGAAATATCTTTTATTGGGAAACATGAACAAACCACCTGTGCACATGACCCCGGGTAGACACTGCAAGCTTTCTTCTTTTGCCTTACAGAATCTTGAGTTTGTGGATCACTGGCTTGTTCATTCCATCAGTAGAGCCTTCACTAACTTGGTTCTGTTTCCTCTAGACTCAAAATAAAATCAAATTCTTCTACAAAAAAAAAGGGGGGTGGGAGAGGGTTGGGGAGGTGTTGTGTCATCTCCTGCAGAGGAGGTTATGAGGAACCACAGTTCCTGGAGTGGGCAGTTGTCTACTCAGAAACTGGACGTACTGGGTCTATAGCAAAGAGCAACTGAGCACATAGCCTTCCTCATGGGTGACACAGGTGAGGACACTGACCCAGAGACGTTTAATACCGTCTCCACATTTAGGTCTTACCTCGAGTCACAGGCTGAACTGACAGTCTCTGGCGGGTGAAGAGAGTCATGCTTTTTAAGGGGCCACCAGAAGTTTTGTGGGCGTGGTGATGGGCTTTCAGCTCCTCCAGGGGGATGAAACGCTTCATCATTCGAACAAACTGTACATCCACCTATTGGACAGCATTGAGGGGCAGAAACATGTCCAGCCAGACTGGATCTCACTGTGTTGCCTAGTCTGTCCTTGACTTCCTTGGCTGAATCAATTCCAGCCTCAGCCTACTGAGTGGCTAAGAATACAGGCATTTGCTTCTGTGTCCACCCAGAATTTCTGCTATTTGCAGGAGGTGCCTGGTGTTAGGACTGCCAGTGTTCTACTCTAATATCCCAATTCGACAAAACCTCATCTAAGTGAGAGCTGGGCTGGGCTCCTTGACCTAACAGTACCCCATGCTTTCCCTCCTTTGTCTATTCTCCCCCTATGAAACAGGAAGTACAGTTATTACCATCGACCATTTAGGGTTGTCTTCTTTGCTGGATGGGTCGTAATGGGGATTATTTTTTTCAAACTGTGTGTGGTCTGGGTAAGCCTCCTTTACGATCTAAAAGCAAATCCAAAGTCTCCAATCATTAACTTCCTGTTCAAGTTTTAATATGCATCTCACTTTGACTTCTTACCCTCCCTTCACATTCTGACCCATCTCCCTTGCTATAGATAGAGACAATTGGTACGCAGACATCTGGAAATAAAAGATAGCCTATGCAAGCATAGTTAGAAACGAAATCCTATTTTTACAAAGTTTCACAAGCACGTTCTGAAACTAAATGCAAAAAGTTACTTGGTGAAAACACATAGTGTTATTCTGAAACTCTTAGCAAAGAGGAGTTACCTGATAGAACCTCAGATAGTGAGAAGTATTAGCAGGGCCTGAAATGAAGGCCTTCCTATTCAGGTGATGGTCAGGGAAGTTTTCCTCATTTTCTGTGTGTGTGTGTTTGAGGGAGGCATACTTTTGTTATTACCTATTTAAACTGTAAGGCTTTACATGAATAAGTCCCTGGAGGAATCCAGGCTAAAATGTGTGCATCTAACCTTCATAAGTCCCACGATGCCTGGCTGTTTACAGTTGCTATGGTAGAAGAAGGCTTCTTCCTCCAGCTTCATGGCCCTGAGGAAGTTCCGAGCCTATGTCAGAGGAAAAGAAACAAGAATTACCTTCCTACAGCTGGGAAGAAATCAAGTCTGTTTTTATTAGATGCCTTTTCCTGTTTTGCGCTTCTCTCAGATTCGCAAGAAAATCTGTTCCTTTTGTTCAGAGTCCTGGCCTTAGTCCAGGACACTACCCAGAAGCAAGCCACTTGCAGACTACATGCTGTCACAGTGATTATATTTCTGAAGGCATTTTCAGGATAGCATTCAGAGAAAAGCAGTGTTGCTTCAGACCTTGCTGCTGAAGAACACAGTGGAGGAGGCAGGCATCCATCCTATCCTGGGTTTCAGGGTTCCTGCCCCTTGTCTCCGTACCTGATAGTTGCGAACACCATCCCAGCAAGCTGTCTGCTTGGGTTGTGCTTTGAGATCCTCAATGCTGAACTAGGCAAGAGAAAATAAAGTCATTCACTCCTTAGTCCTTGGTCAATTGATAAGCTCTATGGAAACAAAGTTCTCTCTTTAATCCTGAAAAGTGTTACCTACGGGCTATAAAGAAGCTATGCAAATTACCAGGAATTAGTTCCAGGGTGCCACTGACATTGAAAGAATATAAGTTATGCTTCGGGTTTTACATTTGTGATCTTTGCTAATTAAGATGATTAGTTGAGAGGATAATCAGGATACTTAAACAGTCTGCTGTTTCACTTATTAAAGTATCATCATTCTCTAACATTTCTGTCTTCCTCAGGCTAGTATTAAAATTGGCTTATATTCTTTCCCTGATTATATGGCAATACTTGTCAGCGAGACTTCCAGGAGCATGGCAAGTAGTAAGAGAAAAATAAATCTAGTGCCAGGTGTGGTGGCGCACACCTGTAATCCCAGCACTCCTAAAACTGGGGCAAGGAGGATCTTAAATTCAAGGGCAACTTGGGCCTCAGAAGTTAGGAGACCAGCCTGGGCTACATGTAAGATCATCTTAAAATACACAACAAAATTAAACTCAAGACTGACACTGGCAAGTTGAACCATATGTCTGATTTTATAAATAAAGTGTCACCTGAACATAACCACACCTTTCATGTGTTGTCTGTGGCCACTTTCTTTGTTAATGGGACAGAGCTGCAACACGGGCCTCTCTGGCTCTTTTCAGAAAAAGTCTGCCAACCCTTGCTTAGATGGAAACCCACAAAACAGATACAGTTTGGGCATGCCTAATGTTAACATTGAAATAAAAAATACTCTGTAATGTTCTAACATTCAGAAACTTTTCTATTTTATTAAAGTATTTAGATTTTTTTGGGAGGGGTAGGTTAGGGATATTCAAATTGTAAAATCTAGAACACTTCTGGTCCCAGGAGTTTTGGATAAGGGCTTTCTGACCTTAAGCTAATGATAATAAATGCTACAAATTCTACTTTTACCTCCCTGTAGTCTTCAGAGATGACAAGCTGATGTCTGAATCCTACGGTAAACGTGTTCATCCTTGTTTTTAGTAGCAGATATGTGTGTCTGTGTCTGAGGTGTGGAGTATGTTTGGTCAGGACACAGCTTTCGGAAGTCGCTTCTCTCCCTGCACTGTGGGTTCCAGGCCATCAGGCTTGTTCAGCAAGTGCTCTTACCCACTGCCCCATCTCGCCAACACGATTGGACACACGTACAATCTCACCTTCACATCAACACCTTTCTCTAGCCGGCTTTCTGGCTCTGACTTCATCAGCCAGTAGTTGCTGAAATTCTTGCCACCATTTTGAGAGGCTGAAGTCTTCTGAGGGCTGGGACTCTCTAGCTTAGCAGATGTATCTTCCGAGCTTCCAGTTTTAGTACGCTTTTCTGATCGCTCCTTCTTGTCTGCAATAGAAGCAAAGGAAAATGCTTGTCACTCTGCTGGGAGGCAATGTTCTATTGTGGAAAAAAAACAAAAACAAAAGACTTACTATTTGGTGTCATACCTGGACTCAAAACTTAGACTCTATAAACACTAACTATAGCACCACAGTCCTGTATAGACTTTACCTTCTCTCTAAAATCTGGACAAGAATACCTGTCCCTCAGGGGCTCCGAAATGACATCCTCTTGACTCTTGACTCAACACAACCAATGAAACCATCAATGCATATCAACTGCAACTACCAGTGCTGGGCCCACACAAGATTGGCCCTGTCAATTGTCATTCACAAATGGGGGAGGTGCTCATAGGGCCCTATCCCTTATTGCTAAAATTATTGGTTACTAATAGGTTCTGGGAGAGGGGGAGTCGCTGTCTTGAATTATGTAGCCACTGCTGAGCTCACCAGCCTCCACTAGATAGCTCCAAACCCATGGCTTCATAAATGACCCTGATTAAACTTAGTGAGCCACAAACTAAAATGATTAGACATGAGTGTAAGGTTTGTAGGCAAGCGCTAGTGTAGGATACAGGTTTTAGTGGAGAGATAGGAGAGGGTGGGGTAAAAGTGGTCTAAGGGCTTGATAGATGGCTGTGTTTAAGATTCTATAAAACTCCAGCCAGAAGGTGGTGCACACCTTTAATCCAGCACTCAGGAGGCAGAGGCAGGTGGATCTCTGAGTTCAAGGCCAGCCTGGTCTACAGAGTGACTTCTAGGGCAGGCTCCAAAGCTACAGAGAAACCCTGTCTCGAAAAACCACCCCCCCAAAATGCCATAAAACTCGGGTTCAATTCCCAGCATCCACATGGCTCTCAACTGTAACTTCAGTCCCAAGAGGATCTAACACCCTTTCTAGCCTCTGCAGATACTGCATGAGTATATGTGATGCATAGACATACATATAATATGAAAATAAAACATTAACAACTTTTAAAAGCTGCTGGGCAGTGGTGGCACACACCTTAAATCCCTGCACTTGGGAGGCAGAAGCAGGTGGATCTCTGAGTTGGAGAAGATGAGTTCCAGAACAGCCTGGCTACACAGAGAAACCCTGTCCCAGAAAACAAACAAAAACCATTTTTTTACTTTTACAAAATGGTCCATTTACATTCTGTACATTTGTGAAACTGTCAAAGAAATGTAATCAATAAAAAAGAATACCCTCTTACAGGATACCTTCTAGATTACTCAATGAAGTAATGAACTCCTATGGGGTTAAGATTAAAGAATACTAGCAGTAATCAATAAGTGTGCTCCACCCCAATTCTATGCCTTTAATCTGACTATACTTTCCAATGAGGAAATGAAGCACTTACTTGAAACTGTTTCAGCGATTATTTGATAATACAAAGGAAAGACTTAGGAAGTATCTCATTATCATAAATGCATTATCTCATACTTCTTTCCTGCTATATACATGCCTGATTCTTTAAGATGTCAAGAGAAGTTTATTCAGGACCATGTAGACATGGTAAAAACTAGATTTTTTTCCCCTCCCGTAGTGGGGACTGAACCGAGGGCTTTACCCACGCTAGTCCAGCAACCTATCACTAAGCTACATCCCCACCCCCACCCTTTTTTTTTATTTTAGTGAGACTGTCTCGCTAAATTTCCTAGCCTGGCCTTCAGCTCACTCTGTAGCTAGAGGAGCCATGAATGAACAAATCTACCTCCTAATTAGCTTGGATTATAGCTCTTTAGCATCAGCCCTGGTTGATTATGCTTCAAATATGCAAAGTGGTGCTGTGCCACTGAGCTACATCTCCAGCCCCCAAATTTGGCTTTTATTCAGTGAATAAAAGAAAATGTGCTTGAGACACAGCAGTCACTCAGCACGTCGGGCCCCAACCCGAAGCTGATACAGCCTCCGAGGTGTTCTATCCACCTGAACCATCACAATCCAGCCAGGTAGAATGAAACCCTGAATTGAGTTACAGCTGTCACTTGAGTATGTGTGAACCTACAGTTAACTTACTCGGTTACCTCAGAATTTAGCTTGCTACTGCATCTGTCTTCATTAAATATTACAGATGATGCTCTGAACTTAGTTATCTTAGCACAATTTCCCAGCTATCCTTAAGAACAGCCATACTAATAGATTAGTGCCTGCTCCAGACACTATCAGAGAAGCTTCCTCCGGAGGCAGATGAAAGTGGGTACAGAGACTCACAGCCAGACATTATGCAGTCTAAATTGGAGGTCTCCAGAGGGTCCCTGCTCTTGGAACTCTGGGAACCACAAGGAAGAGAGGGAAGAAAGACTGTAGGAGTCAGAGGAGATGGAGCCTGCCAGGAGAACATGGCCTACTGAATCGGCTAAGCAGGGTTCACCTGGGCTCACAGGCTGACGCAGCAAGCATGGGGAGCCCACGGGGTCTGCACCAGGTCTCTGTATATATGTTGTGGCTGTTACCTTGGTATTTTTGTGGGATTCCTAACTGTGGGAGCAGGTGTTTCTTTGACTCTTGCCAACTCTTAAGACAAAGTCCTGTTGGATTGCCTAGTCCAGCTCCTGTGTGAGGGTTTTTGCCTTGTCTTACTGTACCTTGTTTTTTCGTGTTTGGTTGCCTGCTTTTTTCTGAAGGGAGACAGAGGGGGAGTGGATGGGGATAGGGACAGGAAGCTGGGAGGAGCAGAAGAAGGGGCAGCTGTGGTCGGGATGTATTGTATGAGAGAAGAATCTATTTTCAATTAAAAAAAAAAGAATAGGCATTCTGTGTGTGGTTAAATAATCACAGTATGTTGTGATTGACCTACAACCTGTCGTTCTTAGTAGAGGTTCATTCTACATTCCACTGCTTAATTTCTGCTCTTTTTTAAAAAAAACTTTTTTTAAAAAAGATTGATTTATTATGTATACAATGTTCTGTCTGCATGTATGCTGCAGGCCAGAAGAGGGCACCAGATCTCATTACAGATGGTCGTGAGCAGCCACCCTTTGATTGCTGGGAATTGAACTAAGGACCTCTAGGGAGAGCGGCCTGTCCTCTTAACCGCTGAGCCATCTCTCCAGCCCCTCAATTTCTGCTTTTTATCCATAGAATACATTCACTTTTGTAAATGAAAGGACATGTATTCTTAGTTCCAGGATTTTGCTAGTGGAAAACCCTCACATTCTTGGAAGGCTGGGCTCAAATTCTGTTTCCTTCTGAGGCCTTCCCTATGATCCCGCCCCTTCCATATCTCCAGCAGCCTGTCTTAAGGACCTTTTGCTTATACATGTTTGCACTTTCCCCTGGAAAAGGTACTGCATCTTCATTGCTTTCACCTTTTTCTATTGAATTTTAACTCACACAGAAAACAAAAATTGTACATATTGAATAGGCACCAACTGCCATACAGTGTTTCCATACATGCGTGCATTGTTTAATACTCAATCAGTTTGAATATACTTCCTGAAGCATCTATTTATCTATTTTGAGGTAGAATCTCAGAACTCTGTAGCTCAGGCTGGCCTCCAGTCTGCAGCAGCCCTGCTGCCTTTACTGCCCTGGCGTTGGGACTGCAGGTAGGAACCATCACACATGTTTGTTTGTTTGTTTGTTTGTTTGTTTTGGAGATGGGGACCCATGCTGTAGCCCAGACTGGCCTAGAACACAGTTGTCTTGATGACAGGCATGAGCTGTCTCGTGGACTGACTGTTTGTGGTGAAAGCATTTAAAGTTCTTTGCTCCTGCTTTCCTGCAGTTTGCAGTGCACAGTCCTCAACAGCAGGAAATACAGCCAGTTGCTGGCTGCAGCAACCTGAGCCTAACTCGGGACCTGGGATTTTTACAGCACACAAGAGGATTTCGAGGCCAGTGAGAATGATGCCAAGTTGGAGCTTAAAAGATCTTAAGCTGGGCATGTTGGCTAATGTCTGTAATCTCTGAATTTTAGAGCCTGAAGCAGGAGCCTAGCTACAAGTTCAAGGCCAGACTAGGCTACAGAGGTCTGTCTCAAAACAGGAAAGGGGTTTAATATAAAATTAAGCACAGGCATTAAGAGACAGATGCTAGTGCATCAGTAAAAGCATTTACTGCCAAGCCAAATGACCTGACTTCTAGCCCCTAAGGCCCATCTGACGAGAGAACCAACTCCCAGGACCAGCACCTGGGCCACTGCACACGTACACAGAATCTGAAAAGCCAACACAAGCTAAGCTAAGGACCTCGGAAAAGCTCCGGAGCAGACAGGTTGTCAGCTGCGCTAAGTGTCTCAGCAAAAACCATGGAGAAGATTTGGGTAGTCTCTGAAATACATTGTCCAGACTTAAGATTTGTTTTGGATAATTTATCAAACCTATAAATGAAAGCACTTGGAGGTAGGGGCAAAAGGATCAGGAATTTAGGTCATCCTCAATTATTTAGCAATTTCAAATTAACAGGTTGATAAGATAAAAACCCAGGAAAAGAAAATTGTGTGTGTTGGGGGGTAGGGGGTGAAGGGCGGGGTGAGGTCTCCTGTAGCCCAGTCTGGTCTCTAACTCTATGCAGTCAAGGACTATCTGGAACTGATCTTCCTTTTACTTCCAGCTTTTAGCTTCTTCACATCTCACATGAGACCACACACAGCTTCCTCTGTCTGGCTTATTTCATCAGAAGAGTGATCTAAGGGCTGGTAAGGTGGCTTAGGTGGCAAGGGGCATTTTTTTTTTCTTAAATCAAAGCCTGACAACTTGAGTTGATTCCTGCAAGTTAATCTCTGAATAAATTGTGTGTGTGTAGATTAAAAAAAAAGTTGATAAATCTAATTTTAAAAATATAGTCTGTTTCCACCCATAGTATCTCTACACACACACACACACACACACACACACACACACACACACACACTTACTTTAGGAGATAGGGTCCTGCTTGTGTAGTGCTGGCGTGGTACTCACTACTATGTAACCAGACTGGTCTTGAACTCAAGGCAATCCTCCTGCCTCAACCTCCCACGTGCGTGGGCCACCACAATACAGTACGTGTATGTACTGCAAATATCCTTAGTGCTTTTTTTTTTTTCTGTTATTTGAATGGACGAACAAGTGGAAGTTTGGCAGAATGAATAGAGGTGACAGTAAGTAACAACCTTCAAAGTTTCCCTCCAAAATCAGGAAGTGGAAAAATGAACAATGCATGCCCTACAGAAACATTCTTCCCCCGCTGCCTTTAGCAGCTTAGGTGCGGCTCACCTGGGCCAGCAGCCCCAGTTAGCCTCTTCCGGGTTCTCGGCATGCTCTCTCTGCAGGAGGCTGAAGATAACCGGAGCAAGAAGCAACTCTTGTCTTCCACAACCTGCACGGTGCAAGATGGAGGCAAGGAAGTCTAAAAGGCCCGAGACTTGTAAAGAAAAGTCATATTAAGTCATTATAATCCTCCCCTTCGTTATCTGTGCCCTTTCCATCTCGCATCTGCCCCTGAACACTCCTTAGTCCCTTATTCGGTTTTCTCCTCCATCATTCTCTCAACACACCAGCCAGACCTTTGAAGAAGCACTGCCAGGAGGGTTCTTCAGAACGCCTTGAGGAGACTAGCGCGCCCTCGCGTACAGTGTAAAAGATCTTATTGGCGCCGCCCCGAGGTTCTATGGGAACTGTGGTCCCACCACCCCAGTAGTTCTCCTGAAGCTTGCGCTTCAAGGGCTTGATGAACTACAACTCCCAGGGTGCCACGGGGAAGGTCACGCGCTGCAAATTCTGGCCTGGGCAAGCTGGTCCAGGGACTCAGACTGGGAACAGCTGTGAAGATGTTACGGTGTGGCTCCCGGCGCCTTGGCTGTCTGCGCCCTGCATTCCGGTCCCTGGCTCAGACCGACCACCGGAGCGTCACCCTCTGCATCGATCGTAAGGCTGGCCTGGGCGAAGGGAGAACGGGACTTGGTGGGCATCTGTGCGTGCCCAGGTTTCTGACTGCTTGCTGGTTCTGGGCTTCGTCTTGACACATACACCCGACCCCCTCTGTCCAGTCCTCGGGTCCCTTGACGGACTCCTTTCGTCCTTAGACCCTGCCCTGGCCTGGGCCCGCTTCCCTCTCCCCCTACCAGTCCGGTCCCCCGAACCTGATTCCTTCCATAACCCAGGATCTGCTCTCAGCACCAGCTCCGCGTGGTCCCTGCCACCCGCTCTTAGTCCAGTCCAGTGCCCCCCATCCTCCAGCCCCAGCCCATACATGAAGGAAATTGTGACTTTGGGTGGTTGAAATAGTAGCAAGAGATTCCCAAGGTAGCAAGAACGTAAGAATATGGGAGCTGGTCGAGAAAGCTCTGTTCACGTACGTGGATTTCATAATTTATAATCTGTGAATAGAAAACACTTATACTGTAGAAACTGCTGCAGGAAAAAGAAAGATTACCACATTGAGAAACCCTATCAGAGATTACAAACTGATTGTTTAGGAACCTGGCAGAAAACTTGAATGTAACAGCGTGTGTTTGCCACCCACGCTGATCATGGAATACACAGCCAGTTTTTGGGTTCTGTCAGTCACTTAAAATAACAAACAAAAAACCAAAACCACTTTTTTCTTCTGAAGCCATTTTAAAAATGATTTTCATTTAATTAAAATAAGTATCCATTGTTTATGGCAGCATGACCTTGACGATTGAGAAAACTATCAAGTACTGGAAGGCATAGAAGACTTTTCTCTAGAAGACCAGAATTGCTTTTAAAGGCACTGCCCTACTTAGGCAATAAACAAAGTCTCCCTGCTTGACCAGAGCTAGTAAGAGTTTGTCCCAGTAACAAATGAATGAAATGTGAGTTTTCTCAGTAGGTGGTTGTTTGACTTGAGCAACTTAGATTCTTTCACTCCTTTTAAAGAAGGTCCTAGAGTTAGGGACCTAGCTCCCTCAGTTTGCTTTTTAGAGTCAGGGTGTCACAATGTAACTGTTCCTGAATTTGCCACGTGGAATTCATGATCCTCTGTGACCTCACCAGTGCTGGGACTATAAACATGGCATTATGTTGGCTTTAATTTGCTATTTATTTACCACCTCCATTTTTTTTCTCTAAGCAATGTTTTCCTACTGTTGATCATTTCTATTTCTAAAGTTAACTATATTTGTTATATATGAAGAATATGTAGTTACATATTGAATTTACTTATATATAACTTATGTAGAACTACTCTCTTTAGTTAGAATGAAATTCTAAATTTCTAAGTCTTGGGTTACCTGAACTTGGCTTGTTTTAAGAAGCAGCCCTTTATTCTGTCATATAATAAAGATTTATTAATATATATTAAAGCAGGATATAATGGCTCATATTTGTAATCTCAGTACATTGGAAGCATAGGTGGAGGATTATCTTGAGTTTGAGGCCAACCTCAACTATGTAGTAAATTGTAGGTCAGCTTGGGCTACAAAGTTAGACTCTGTCTCAAAAACTAGAACCAAACAAAACAAGTAACAACAGACTCTATATTGAGTTGTTGCTAGAAGTAAAATTCTGCAGTTCTTCTTTATACCTTAATGTCTTTAAATTATTACCATTTAAGTATATGTGTGTGTGTGTTTGTGTGTGCGCGCGCGTGTGCATGCGCATGCGTGCGTGTGTGTGAATGGACCATATTCATCTTTGTAGCACCAGTATTGCTACACAATCCATGATCAGATATTTGTTGGATGCAAGGGTATTGGTACTGGTGTTCAAACTTAGGGATTTGCTGTGGCTGACAAGTACCTGCCGCTGAAGTATGCCTCTGGCCCCATTTTGTTGTTTGTTGTTTAGTGAGTTTACTGCACAGTTTTTTTTCCTCCTAGTACCATGAGTTGGATCCAGGTACTAGGAGGAAAAAAAAACATGCTTGGCAAGACATTAGCTCTCAGCTGCCTTCTTTCTCCTTCTGTAGATAAGCATTAAACTATGATCTATAGCAGCACTGTACAAGAAAGCATGAAAAAAAAATGGCCTGTCAACCCCCCCATAAGAAAACCGTGATTTTTTTTGTTGTTGTTCCATGCCATATGGCTAAGGGTGATACCCTCAGGTTTCTGCTCTAGGTCTCTTAGGGAAGCGTTCTCTAGAATCCTGATAACTTTTAGTTTCTGAGTTCCACCCCCTACCCCATTTGATACAGTGTCTTATTGTATAGTTCTGAGTATTCTGGAACTCTCTATGTAGGTCTGATGAGCCTCAGACTCACAGAGAGGCACCTCCTGCCTTTGCCCCCTGGGTGTGGGATTAAAGGTGTGAACCACCATGCTTGAATTACCTTTTTACTAAGAGTAATGCCCACATCTTTCCCAGAGGAACAGACTTTGCCGCCAACACTAATGTGCTATTGCAAGGACTGGGCATAGCTAGCAGGCTCCAAAGTAATTCATTGTCAAGAGTGGCTTGTACTTTTCCTTTAAGTCTACATCCATACCACCCCAGATGTCCCCATCTTAGGTATTCGTCAGTATCATAATGACCAAAGTTTTTTAAATGAAAGGCCATACCTTAAAACATAACTACAGAGTGGCTGCATGTCCTCCCTTCCTCATCAGCCATCACCACACCCTCGCCTTTTCCTACAGAGTGGCTGCATGTCCTCCCTTCCCCGTCAGCCATCACCACACCCTCACCTTTTACTGGGTCTCTAAGCGTAGGCATGTACCCTCTCCTTCCTGTAGTTTCCACACCTGAGTCGGTTGTTCTCACAGTAGAAGAGAAATGGGTATGAGCAGTGTAGGCCTGCCTGATCCTCTCCAGGTTGCTGGGTCTGCTTCCCTGCTCTGGCTCCTGGAATTTGTTCTGTTTTCGTTTCAAGTCTTAAAAGGTCACTGCTTTCCACTAGAGTTTTGCCTAAGTTCTTTGCTTTTAGTGTCTGCCTGTCTCTGTTGAAATCTGCTTCATCTTAGAAAGGATGGAAAGTACTCTAGACTAGCTACTTGGTAGACAATTCTGCTTTCCAATTCAGTCCTACCTTCCGTACAGAATGTGGTCTTTGGGGATGAATGTCAAAGTCAAATTCTGTGATTCACCATGAGGGAGCCAGGTTACCTATACCAATGTCTCTTTGTTTCCTCTGATGAGATGCCTTTACAGTGTAGCCTCTGTAAGTTTTATGAGTTCCTAGAAAATTTCCCCATTCGTCTATCGTATTTGTCTATCATCCTCACTTTCCCAGTTTATTCTCCTAAGATCCATTTATCTCAGTTAAAGAAATAAAGCAGTTACCCAAAGTCAAATCACTAGTGGCTAGGACAGGAAACTTCCTGTCTTAAGAGTTCAACTTCTCTGTTGGGGATTTAACTGTGTTTCAGCCTAAGAAAGCTTTATTTAAAAAAAAAAAATTAGTGTTTTCCACGAGTTGTATGGCCATATTATTCCATTGCTTCCTTATCTGGAAAGCATGCCAAACTACACAGATTATGATTTCTCAATTTGATGTTCTAAGGTGAGTGCGTTTGTACAAACAGTGACTGCTGTCAGATACGCAGAGATTGGGGTGGGACTTTTTCAGGGTATTTATGTAGAAAAGCTGGGGCAGCCCATCAGAAGACATGCCATTTGAGGGCTTTTGTGTTTTTTAGTGATGCTGAGCTTGAAAAGGGACATCAATGAGGCAACCCTTTGCTTTGAATTGTTTCCCCAGCTCTTCATTTAAAGAAAGAATGGATTTATGAGGAAGAGGAGATAAACAATTTTGAAAAGACAGTTGACCCCCTTGGAATGAAAGGAAGAATGGTAGGTCAGCAAGCTGACTTAGTGGAGGTAATGGCACCTGCCACTGAGTCCCAAAAGTTGTCCTGACCTCCACATGCCCCCGCACACATATACACATTCATACACTGAATAAAGGAATAAAATCACACTTTAAAAGGAGTACCAATGGTGTTTCATGAGTTAGTATCTTTATGCATCCTTCTCTTCCACTCTGATTCTTTTTGCATCTGGTTCTTCCCCACTGCTTTGCCTGAGGCCTCTACCTATTTGGGGCTATACCTTTATCTTCCTAACTGAGGGAGGAAGAGGTGTCTGGGAATTACCCTTAGGATAATGTGGGTATGTTTAAGTGCTGGAATTATCCCTTTTCCACCTGGGAAACTAGTCATGATGCTAGCACTGGGGTACTGGATGCAGAATGATCGCAAGGTTGAGGCCAGCCCAGACTAGAACAGGACACCCTATCTCTCTCTTTTTTTTTTCCCTTGGCCATTTCTTAGAACAGGACACCCTATCTCAAAAACAGAAATAATGAAACACATAACAGATAGCACCGTTCTCTTGCTGTTAAAGGACACGCCTAGGAAATCCTGTAGTAGCTCTGTCCTCAGCTTTGAGGCATTCCCTTGTCAGTGAAGCTCTTCTCTCACTTCCACACTAGAATTGAATATGTCTGGTCCTGTTCACAGCTTCCGTGGGACTAAATGAAGAACAGAAAGGATTTCAGAAAGTGGCCTTTGACTTTGCTGCTCGGGAAATGGCTCCCAATATGGCGGAGTGGGATCAGAAGGTAGGAGTCTTCTTGTGGCTAGATGTTTCAGCAAATGCCTCATGCTGTGACTTATCTCTCCGGAGCTCTTTGTAGTCCTAACTGCTAGTGTCCTCCACTCACCAACCCTTACTGCAAGTGTAAAGACTGATGGTAGGTGTGCTAGAGAGCTTGATACAAGCTGGAGTCATCAGAGAGGAGGAGCCTCTGTTACGGAAATGCCTCCATAAGATCTGGCTGTAGCCAAACCTATAGGGTGTTTTCTTAATTAGTGATTGATGTAGGAGGACTAGCCCACTATAAATGGGCCCGCTTCTGGACAGGTGGTCCTGGGTTCCATAAGAAAGCAGGCTGACACAATCGAAGCAGAAAGAACATTGTCAAACCCTTTTTACAAGGCTATAATTATCCTGATACCGAAACCACACAAAGACATTACTAACAAAGAGATTACAGACCAATCTCACTCATGAACATTGATGCAAAAATACTCAATAAAATACTGGCAAACCTAATCCAAAAACACATCAGAAAAATCATCTACCAAGATCAAGTTGGCTTCATCCCAGAGATGCAGGGATAGTTTAACATATGAAAATCTGTCAACGTAATCCACCATATAAACAAACGGAAAAAAAAAAAACCCACATGATCATCTCATTCTATGTTGAAAAAGCCACTAACAAAATACAACATCCCTTCATGATCAAGGTTTTGGAGAGAGCAGGGATACAAGGAACATACCTAAACATAATTAAGGCAATATACAGCAAGCCAACAGCCAACATCAAACTAAATGGAGAGAAACTCAAGGCGATCCCACTGAAATCAGGAACAAGACAAGATTGTCCACTCTCTCCATATATATTCAATATAGTTCTTGAGGCTCTAGCTAGATCAATAAGACACCAAAAGGAGATCAAGGAAATACAAATCAGAAAATAAGTTAAATTCTCACTATTTGCTGATGATAAGATAGTTTACATAAGTGACCCCAAAAATTCTACCAAGGAACTTCTACAACTCATAAACACCTTCGGTAATGTAGCAGGATACAAGATTAACTCAAAAAAAATCAGTAGACAAATGGGCTGAGAAAGAAATTGGAGAATCATCACTCTTCACAATAGCCACAAGTAGCATAAAATATCTTGAAGTAACTCTAACCAAACAAGTGGAAGACCTGTATGACAAGAACTTTAAATCTTTGAAGAAAGAAATTAAAGAAGACACCAGAAAATGGAAAGATATCCCATGTTCTTGGGTAGGTAGAATAAACATAGTAAAAATGGAAATCTTACCAAAAGCAATCTACAGATTCAATGCAATGCCCAGCAAAATCTTCACAGACCTCAAAAGAGTAATATTCAACCTCACATGGAAAAGCAAAAAACCCAGGATAGCCAAAACAATCCTGTACGGTAAAGGAACTTCTGGAGGCATCACAATCTCTGACTTCAAACTACATATATATACAAATACAAAATATACAAAAAGCTACAGTACTGAAAGCAGCCTGGTATTGGCATAAAAACAGACAGGAGAACCAATGAAACTGAATCAAAGACCCGGATATCAATCCACACACCTACAAACACCTGATTTTTGACAAAGAAGCAAAAAAATATAAAATGGTAAAAAGAAACATATTCAACAAATGGTGCTGGCATAACTGGATATTAGCATGTAGAAGAATGAAATAGATCCATATCTATTGCCATGCATAAAACTCAAATCCAAATGGATCAAAGACTTCAACATAAAACCAACCACACTGAACCAACCTCATAAAAGAGAAAGTGGGAAGTATACTTGAACGCATTGACATAGGAGACCACTTCTTAAATATAACCACAGCAGCACAGACACTGAGAGAAACAATTAATAAATGGGACCTTTTGAAACTGAGAAACTTCTGTAAAGCAACATGGTCAACAAGACAAAAACGGCAGCCTACAAAATGGGAAAACATCTTCACCAACCCCACAATGGAGAGAGGTCTGATCTCTAAAATATACAAAGAAAACTCAAGAAATTGGTCATCAAAAGAACAAATAATCCAATAAAGAATAGGGTACAGACCTGAACAGAGGAATCGAAAATGGCTGAAAGACACTTAAGGAAATGCTCAACATCCTTAGCCAGCAGAGAAATGTAAATCAAAACAACTCTGAGATTCCATTTTAAACCTGTAAGAATGGCCAAGATAAAAAACAGTGATGACAACTTATGCTGGAGAGGATGTGGGGTAAAGGGAACACTCCTCCATTGCTGGTGGGAGTGCAAACTGGTACAGCTGCTTTGGAAATGAGTATGACAATTTCTCAGAAAATTAGGAAACAACCTTCCTCAACCTACATTTGGATATATACCCAAAGGATGCTCAATCATACTACAGGGACATGTGCTCAACTATGTTCATAGCAGGAACGTGGAAACAACCTAAATGCCCCTCAACTGAAAAATGGATAAGGAAAGTGTGGTATATTTACACAGTTTAGTACTATACAGCAGGAAAAAAAAAAGAATGAAATCTTGAAATTTATGGGCAAATGGATAGATCTAGAAAACATCATATTGAGTGAGGTAATCCAGACCCAGAAAGACAAATATTATATGTGCTCACTCATAAGTGGCTTTTAGACATAAAGCAAAGAAAACCCAGCCTACAATTCACAATCCCAGAGAACCTAGACAACAATGAGGACCTTAAGAGAGACATACATGGATCTAATCTACATGAGAAGTAGAAAAAGACAAGATCTCCTGAGTAAATTGGGACCATGGGGACGATGGGAAAAGGTAGAAGGGGAGCGAGGAGGAAAGGAGAGGAGTGGAGAAAAATATATAGCTCAGTAAAAAAAATTCAAAGAAAGCAGGCTAAGCAAGCCATGGGAAGCAAGCCAATAAGTAGCACCCCTCTATGGCCTCTACATCAGCTCCTGCCTCCAAGTTCTGCCCCCAGGTTCCTGCCCTCACTGCTTTCGATGATGGACGGTTGTATGGAAGGATGAGTGAAATCAACCCTCTCCTTCCCAAGTTGCTTTTGATCATCGTGTTTCATCACAGCAATGGTAACCCTGACTAGAACAGTAGATGACTTTTTTTAGAAGTCATCCCAGATATCATGTAGATGTCCCTTGTCATTCTTAATTTATCAAAGATTTAGACACACATAAAATCAAGAGTTCTGTTGAAAAATATTTGGAGAACATGTTAACTGAGACCACTATAAAATAGCAAGGGTATTTGAAGTTAAGAGAATACCTATAATCTCCCAGATGCAAACATCCTCATCCCTCCATTGTCCCCTCTAAAAGAAAATCTGTCTCAGGACCAGTCCCTTACTGCCTTGCTCTCCTTTCTGTAGGAGCTGTTCCCTGTGGATATGATGCGGAAGGCAGCACAACTGGGTTTTGGGGGGGTTTACGTACAAACAGACGTGGGTGGGTCTGGACTGTCTCGCCTCGATGCTTCTGTCATCTTTGAAGCATTGGCCACAGGCTGCACCAGCACCACTGCCTATATGAGCATCCACAAGTGAGTATCCACGCCCAGAAGCATGGTGGAGGGCTATACTCATGCGGGCTGGTAGAAAACTTGAGACTCATGAGAAAAAGATTGTACTTGAGAAACTAAACTGTTACTGGTACACAGTATGTCTGCAGCTGACTGCTGGATTTGATTCTGTTTTCTTCTTTATTAGAGCTTAGGGGATCAGTCCTGCTGACCTTCCCAGTCCCAGTTTTGGTACCAGCAGACTTCTCCAGTTTTCCTCAACTACAAGTGAAACCTCAGTAATTTGAGAAATAATAGGAAGTACATTATTTTACTTTTTAAAACTCATTCTTAAATGGTTTTTAGGACTCATTAATCTGAGAAACATCTGGGCCTCAGGTATAAGTATTCCAGTAATGATTTTAAACCAGTCCCTTCCTTTCAAGTTGATCTTCTCATTTGTCTCTTTTCCTTTCCCACGCCCTCCTGCTTTCATTCTGCTTTGTTGCCCTTTGTTTCTCTCCCCACCCCACCCTCCACTGAATCCTCTTCTCTGTCTTTATTTCTGTCAATGCCTTTTCTTGTCAGCATGTGTGCCTGGATGATTGATAGCTTTGGAAATGAGGAACAGAGGCACAAATTTTGCCCACCGCTCTGTACCATGGAGAAGTTTGCTTCCTACTGCCTCACTGAACCAGGTACGTTCATCCTCCCTGCAAGTGACACCTAGCAAGGAGAGAAGTGGAGCCTGTGTGTTCAGTGAGCAGCTTTGGCACGTAGTCCGGCTTACCAAACCAAGCATTTGCTTGTGGAGTATAGGTCACTGGGGCCTTTAGGTCAGACTTCCTCCTGGCTTCACACCACTGCGAACTGGTTTGGTAGAGAGACAGTGGACTATTGTACAAGCAGTTTTTACCCAGTGTGGACGGTTCTTTGGCCATGGGATTTTAAGCTAGTGCATGATGACCTATCTGAAAAAGATTTCTAGGATGTGGAACTGTGCTCAGCTGCTTTGACGTCGCTGACTGACGTCCCTGTTTGTTCCCTTTTGGTCCCTACTTCAGGAAGTGGGAGTGATGCTGCATCTCTTCTAACCTCAGCCAAACGACAAGGAGATCATTACATCCTCAATGGTTCCAAGGTAAGAGCATGTGCTCCCAGGGCAACCAGGGGCTGTTCCCGCATACCCCTTGATAGCCCTCAGATCCTTCGGGTCTGAATTAGCATTCCCACACATTACATGTTGGGGAGAGACTCTCACTGTTTATCTTTTACAATCTGATTCTACACAACGGCACGAATTTTTGTCATTTATATTCTTATAAACTAAATCCCTGATTCTGTAGGCACTGCCAAAGCCATTTACCTTTTACCCCATTCTGTGCATTATGCCTTTGTTCTGTCATCTTAAGTGTTCCAGTGGTTTTCCCAGATGTCAGGCTCAGAACTCATGCATTCGCTGATGTCCATACACCCCCTCTCCACCCACAGGCCTTTATCAGTGGGGGTGGTGAGTCAGACATCTATGTGGTCATGTGTCGGACTGGAGGATCAGGCCCCAAAGGCATCTCCTGCATAGTCGTTGAGAAGGGAACCCCTGGCCTTAGCTTTGGCAAGAAGGAAAAAAAGGTGAGTGGCTACTCAATTGTAAGCAATCCAAACTATGAGTCTCTGCTATCTGTTAGACTAACTCCTGCCCTCTTTCATGGAATAGGTAGCAGAACGGTTGTTGCTAAAGAAACACACACCTGGGAAAAGACAAACTTTGCCATCTAGTTTCATATGCTGCTACTACTGTTTAGATTCTTTTTCTCTCTCTTTTTTTTCTGTGTCCACTTTTGTTGTGTATTTTTTTCTCTTTTTCTGTGCTGTATGTTTATGTACATGTGTTGGAGGGGAGTTGATGTTGGATGTCTTCCTCAATTGGTCTCCACCTTATTTTTTGGTTAGGGTCTCCTTTAATTAAATTTAATTATTTTACTCTTCTTGTTGTTTTGGGGGCACGGTCTTACTGTGTAGCACTGGCTGTTCTGTCTGTGAGGACAAGGCTGTCTAAGACTCACCGAGGTCTGCCTCCCTTTGCCATCATGCCTGATCAGACAGCATCTCCTAATGAACCTGGAACTTACCTCTTCAGTGAGACTGGCTGGCCAGTAAACCCCAGGGATCCTCCTGTCATCACCTTCGAAGCTGCACCTGGCTTCCCTTGTGGGTATTTAGGATTGAACTCAGATTTCCATATGGGCAGCAAGAACCTTACCAATTGAGCCATCTCCTCAGTCCTTGTCCTGTATTTCTTACTCAGCTTCCATCACACTTTGTTATCCCAGAAAGAGATAGTTACAAGAGATCTGATGCTTGTCAGAAGTCTCAGGACACTTTTCTTCTCTAAGCAAAAATAAAATACTCATTGACAGGGGGAGGCTGTAGGTGTTTCAGCCATCTAAGAACTTGTTTCTGTGAGTACATTGAAAAATAAGATATTCCTAGGACTAAGAAATCCCACATGCAGGAAACTTGTAGTAATCTAATTGCCGATAAGATAGAACTCACTGAGTTTTTCTTTAGGACAGACGATCAAAAGTTGTTGTTTTTGGATTAGGACTTTTGGAGATAAGGCAGGTATGAAATGACTACTAAACACTCCCTGTATCTATACAGGGCTTCCAGATCTTTCTTCATGACACTGTCAGCTCTTAACAACTGCCAAGAGATTAGATATAGGTTTTAGTGCCTCCGCTCTTCTGTAGCATAACGGGTTATTAGATGCCTACAGTGTTCAAAGCTATGTTTTCTTCCGGGAGGATACAGAATCTTTTGTAACAAGTCTTTTTCTGTTCCATCAGTCAGCGCTCCAATAATGACATGGAGACTTATTATTAATTATGAAAGCTTGGCTTATAGCTTAGGCTTGTTTCTAACTAGCTCTTATAACTTATATTAGCCTGTTTCTATTAATCTATGTTCTATCACATGGTGTTATCTCTGCCATCTTGCACATTCTGTTTCCTCTTCATGTTTCCTGGCATCCCTGAGTGTCTATATTCTTTTTCTTCTTTTCTCACCCTGGAAATCCTGCTTGTACTTCCTGCCTAGCTTTTGACTGCTTAGCTTCTTATTATACCAATAACAGCAATACATCTTCACACAGTGTACAAATATTCCACAATGATCCTTAGTCATTCCTAGCCCTGTCCTGACTTATCTGTATGGAGTCTTTACAGCTGTGCGTGGTGGTGCACACATGATTCCATCATTCGGAAGTCTGGGCCAGTAAGATTGCAAGTACTAGGCCAGCCCAGGCTACATGTGATACACACACCCCAAAATTATAACAACAAAAATAGTTTCCTATTTTCAGAAGCAAAAAAGCATTTTGGTGTGTATGGGTGGGGTTGCTGTGAGCAAGATAGGGGCTAGAGTCTTTTAGTTAGCATTACTTAATATTGATGAGAGTTTCTAACCTTCTACTTTGTATTAACTTTATAAGAGGATAATTATATGACTTTATCTTGAATTTAGTTATTAAGAGGCTTTATATGGAAGAAGGAGTTTGTCACTTGACTTCTTCATGACCTTTGTTTCCTACATAAAAGTACAAAGTTGAAAGTTTGTAGGTCCTCTTAGCAAAGTCCCGTTCCGATGTTTCATGTATAAATAAAAAGGCCGCGCTGCTTCATCCCCATTAGCTCCTCATCAAGGTACCCAGAAACTCAAAGGAACCTCAGGCTCAGCAAGGTACCTCATGAACACCGTCAACTATACACAATGCCTGAGCTCCCTCCTTCCTGGAAAACATAGCTTTTACATCATTTCCTGACATAAAAACTTGTAGCCAGGCATGGTGGTACCTGCCTTCAAACCTAGCACTTGGGACAGGAGCAGGGGGAACAGGAGTTCAAGGCAATCCTTTACTACATAGCAAGTTTGAGGTCAGTCTGGGCTTCATGAGATCAAGTCTCAGAAAAACAAAACTGAACAAATTGGAACAGAATTTGTCCTCTTTTAAGCTCCTGTATTCTCTACCCAAAGTCTGAAACGGGTTAATTTAAGTTAGAAGAGCAAGGTCGAGTATTCAGCCCATTACTGCTCTGTGTGACGGCTCCCTCTGTCTTTCATCTCCTCAAACTGAATACAGACATCTGAGCGTAAGAATGCATGTGAACGTTTTGACCTTAAGATAGTCTTGTCACTAAAGAAGCAAACTATGAGTAGCTGCTGCCGCCTCACACCTGTAAGATCTTTAGTGTAAGAAGGATGCATCTTCATGGCTCAGTGGGGAAAAATGCCTGCCATACAAGCAAGAAGTCCTCAGCTTACATCCCCAGTACCCATGTAAGGAAGCAGGTATTGCTACACACACATCTACAAGTGGCGCGTGAGGAAATGGAGGAATAAACACAGCAGATTCCCATAGCTCACAGGCCAGGCAGTCTAGCCAGCTCATGCGTTTGAGTCAGTTAGAGACCCAGTCTCAGGGAAAAAGAGGAACTTAAGGGGACACTTTGAATGGGAATAGCCCCATGGGCTGCTACCCCTGAGTCCTGGTCAGCAGTTGGCAGAACTGCTTCCCGGATTAGGAGATGTGACCTTGTGGCTGGAGGTGTGTCACTGGAGGTTGGCTCTAAGGTCCTAAAAGTCATTCCTAGTTAGTGCTCTCTCTGCCTCATACCTTTGGACCAGAATGTAAGTTCATGACTGTCATAGACGCTAACTCCTCTGGAATGGTGAGCCCCACATTAAATGGTTTTTTATAAGTTGTCTTGGTCATGGTGACTCCTCACAGCAAAAGAAAAATACCATTACAGCCACCGGACAGCAGACGTGGAAAACAGTGAAAGTAAGATAACAGAAGGAAAGAAAAGTAAAAAGCCCCAAGGCAAAAGGTAAATAGAAAGAATCAGGTTAAGTTAAAAGAGCTAGCCAGAAATGAGCCTATGTAAGGTCGAGCATTCAAAACTAATAATAAGTCTCCATGTCATGACTTGGGAGGTGGTAGGTGGAAATAATGAGCAGGTAGGTCTTCAACAGAGGCTGCATTTCAGGTGTTCTGAAGTTTTTCTGGGCTTACATCTGACATATCCAGTGATGTTCTAGTAAGACATTTTTCTTGGAGAAACAAAACAAAAAACTTATATTTGTGGCATTTGCTAATTCAATGGCTGTTTTCAAACCACCACAGTAAGATCATAGAATGCCAAGTTAGAAAAAGGAGTGTAATTGGCTAACGCAAGTTGACCGCACATTACCGAGTCTCACTGCAGCTAAACGTTAGATCAGGGCTTTCCGGTACTTTGCATGTCATTTATCTTGTCTGCTTACAGCACCTTTTAAGGACACTACACCTTTGAAAGGAGAAGCGTGCTTATCGTTCACAGCCTTTAAAAGTAACCTTTTTGTGCTTGCTTTGTGTGCTCACATATACTAAGAGTAAACTTTTCCAAATAATCTCTCTTAGAAGTTGTACTCGTAGAGACACTAAAACTGAGGATGGATCTGGTCCTGATCCTGCAAGAAGTGAGAAGTATTTGTAGATAGATTACGCAAAGTAGATTTGTGTAATATGTTGCACTGTGTTAGCCAGGCATGGTGACTCACACCTAATAATCCAGGCCCCTGGAACCTGAGGCAGGAAGAACACACTACAGGTCAGGCTGGACTACAGAGTAAAAAAGACCATGTTAATAAACAAACACCGCTTACCTGAAATAAACATCTTTCTAAGTGTTGATAAACCTTCACATCTGAACTTTTTTTTCTATTTGGTGTTCTTACGGGCTTAAGTGCCAGGATGCTGGAATCCATACTTCCCAAGCTTCTATCCACAGGGAAGGTATCCCTGCTTGGGCAATCGTTGGGCAGCCACCCAGACCCTGATTTTTGCCAGGTGGGGTGGAACTCACAGCCAACCCGAGCAGTGATCTTTGAAGACTGTGCTGTCCCTGTGGCCAACAGAATTGGGAGCGAGGGGCAGGGCTTTCTCATCGCCATGAAAGGACTGAACGGTGGAAGGATCAATGTTGGTGAGGCCAGAAAGAAGTTGGGGAAGGAAGGCAAGGGCTGAGGCTAGCGCTGTCATTCAGGCTGAGATGAAGTCCTTACTCCTCCCCTCTAGCATCCTGCTCTCTTGGAGCTGCTCATGCTTCAGTTATCCTTACCCAAGAGCACCTCAAGGTCCGGAAGCAGTTTGGAGCACCTCTAGCCAGAAACCAGGTAAGACAGCTAGATTCTGCATTTGTACTCTGTTGAGATCTTCCCTTGGGCCCCCATTCTTGGTGGAATTGGGTGGAACTGATATCCTATGAAGAACTTTACACTATCTTAATCAGAATGTGTGTTGTATATTTACCTGTGCCTTTTTTCAAGAGGCAGTAATACCAAGGTGAACAAAGCAGGAGTCTTTAGAAGTGGCAAGAGACTTTGATGTGCTTAGAAAAGGCACCTAATTTGAGATATCTATGCTTATGTGTGTGGGGGTGGTGGGTGTATGGATGTGTGCCTGCATGTCATAGTGTGTATGTAGAGGTCAGGGGATAAGTTTCAGGTGTTGGTTCTCTCCTGCCACCCACGGGATCATCTTGGGGTAGAACTCAGATTGTTAGATCTATGAATGTATATGTACCTCTCTACTTGCTGAGCCAGCTTGCCAGCTCAAGATGCCTTATCAGTGGTTCTGGATTAGATCCCAGATGACCTGTCTAAACCCATGTGGCCTTTTTGGTTCATTCTCTGCTGTGGCTGCAGTACCTGCAATTCCAGTTAGCAGACATGGCCACAAGGCTGGTTGCCTCTCGGGTGATGATCCGCATGGCAGCAGTGGCTTTGCAGGAGGAACGGGAAGACGCAGTGGTCCTATGCTCCATGGCCAAGCTCTTTGCTACAGAGGAATGCTTTACTGTAAGTGACAAGAATTCTGGCCTTTCTGACAGAGACAGGAAGAGCTGCTCTGCTTAGGGACTTTGAGAGAAATGAGTCATCTATAGAACCCTAGCCCCCTGAGGCACTGAAGGAATCACTTTGGGGCTTAAGGACACAAATGAATTTGTGCAGGGCCTGCAGTGGAGCTCTCCCTGCTGCCCTTGTGGCCTCCTCCATGACATTAACGTGTCAGTAAGACTCTGCTTTGGGGTATGTTCTTGGTGAGGCACATCTTTGCAAGGTTCAAAACAGCCCACATTTAGCACTAATTGCCATGTTTACTTCAGCACGGAGCTGTTTCCACGCTGAGACTATATTGTCACTAGGTGGCACCTGAACTTCCTATAATCAGTCAGTCATGGGGATTGTAGGCAGCTTTGCCTCCAGAACAGCCTGAAGAAGAAAGGCAGATGTTTGTGCATTGTTTGACTGGTTCAGTAGGAGGATGGCCTTTGTGTCTGACCATTTAGAATCTGGAGCTCCTCTTGGGTCCCGTTCTTTCTCTCATCCATTTATAGCAGACTGCCAGACTGAGGTTCGGAGTGGGGAGGGAAGCTAAGTACTCCACAGGCTTCCTGGGACCGAAGACATCTATTCGCTGTCTCCCAGCAGATCTGCAACCAGGCTGTGCAGATGCATGGGGGCTACGGCTACCTGAAGGATTATGCTGTTCAACAGTATATGCGGGACTCCAGGGTCCACCAAATCCTAGAAGGTAAAAACTTTGCAGAGTTATTCTCCTACTATGCTTTCCCCAACCTGTCTCAGTACTTCTGAGCTGAGATCCTGCCAGGCCCTCTGTCTTTTTCTTAGTTCTTCCTTTCCTCAGCCTTTCTCTGAAATTGGTCTGTTGCTACATCAGAAAACACTCTAAGCTGGGAGCCAGAAGATTCTGCTTTATGCTCATGAGTGAAAGGTCAGTCCACTTCTTTTTGCAGATTTCAAAGAAGGTTCAAACCAAGCTAGTATGTGAGCAGTCTTGGAAAGTGCACTGGTGATTATTTTGTACTGTTGTAAAAGACTTGGACCTCAGGGATCCTAAACTTCCAAACAGTAGTTTGGCAGCCACATTAGCTAAATGTTATCCATGTCAGTATTGCTAGTAGTGGTTAGTAAAATTACCAGCATGTGGCTTTTATCTCTAATTTGTTGGGCAACTGTGTGAGCTATTAATCAGGCACAGAGTATGCCTTCCACTCAGTTATCAGTGCATACGTCCGGAAGTAGCATCGCTCTGTCCCGGCTAGTGTAGGCAGCCAGAGCTGTTACAGGTTTGTGGACACATGGGATGGAAGCTTCTCTTGTGGTTCTTGGTGAAACAGTGTAAGGGTACTTTTATTGGGGTCACAGAAGTCTGTAAGGATTTGCTTCCCTGCCTTCAAAGGGTTCATGTCATACCTGAGTGGGCACCATAATCTTCTTCTGGAGGACTTATAAGTAGGCTGCTGGGTCCCACCCTTAGAGTTTCTGCTCCACTGGGCCAAGTAGAAGCTGTGGTCACTGGTGTGGAAACAGATTGAGCCCCACTGTCCCTGTCTGAGTTTTAATCCTACAGGACTGCTTTAATCTGAACTGGAGCTCTGACCTTTATTTGCCTCAGGCCCTTACACTGAAGTTAAACTTCTGGAGTTGTTTTTTGAGGGAAAATGTCACCCTTTTGCGAGGAAGTTTGGATCTGGCTTTCTTTGAGATTGTGTGATTATTGGTTCTGCAAGGGCTTTACTTTGCATTTTGTTTATACTGAAGGCCACTATCAAAAATAAAGTGAGCTATTAATTCCCCTCTTCAAGGTAAATCTTTTATCTTATGCTTTAGTTTTCTGGTTACAAAAGATATATGTATTATTGAGACTATAAAATATACAAAAAGTAAAAGAAAAAATGACTCCTGTTTCTACATCTAGGAGATATTTATATTTTGTGGTTAGATTCTTTGAACTTTTTTCTATCCTTTTACAAGTATGATTAAATTTTAAAAATTAGAGTTATACTACTTTTCATTACTTGTTTAATACAGTCATTTTTGTCATAAGGAGAGGTGTTTAAAAATGTCAATATTATCCCACCGAGCCAGCAAGATGGCTCATTGGTAAAGGTATTCACTGTCAAACCTGAAGGCCTGAATTTGATCCCCAGGACCCACATGTCATGCACATTGTCCTCTGACCTTCACATATACACCATGGCATGGGCACACCCACACACATACACATACTTGCACACACAATAAATGCATGTAATTAAAAAAAATCACTGGGTATGGTGCTGTACACTTGTAATTCTAACACTGGTGAGGGCAAGAAGGTCAGGAGTTGAAGGTCATCCTCAACTACATATCTAGTTCAAGGACAGCCTGAGCTACATTGGACCCAGTCTCAAACCAAACAACAGCAAATATAAATACTGTTTCTTACACTGTCATTGTTTGGTAATTACAAAAGAAGCAACAATTACAGTTTAAATCCATGGCTACCCTCTTCCTACTGAATCCTTCATTGTTCCTCTTGCAGGTAGCAATGAAGTAATGAGGATACTGATCTCTCGAAGCCTACTTCAGGACTAGCTCCCAGACTGGAGACTCTAGCCTGGAGTTCATGTGCAGCCACAATCAGCGTTGAGTGCTCATACAGGCTGTTCAGTTGCTAACAGATCCTGCCATACATTGAAGTGCCATGCTAATCTATTAGAGGACTTGAACACTCAGCAGCAATGCTGGCTCTGAGATAGGAACGGGGTTCTCAGTAGAGCTGGAAGGGCCCTGAGAAGCCGTACCGGAAGATCTGCCCCCCGGCTTTCCTCGTTCTGGAAAGAAGCAGTCAGCACTGTGGCTTGGATCCACATGATGTACGTTTTATTAATTCTTGACCTAGGGTCTGGGTACTTCAATGAAGCGTTTCCTGATTGCAGAGGCAGTGTGGGAGGCAAAGGCAGCGGACAGCCTGTCCCTTTCTGTTCTCTATTCTGCACTGACGTGTCTCAGGACAGCAGTCCTGAACTCAGATCATGATGAAGTGAATTATGTGGGAACCTACTGCTAAGCTATGAATCGGGGTGCACCTTTACTCCTGCTACCACGCAATAAATGTCAAGGGCTAAGGATATTTGGAACATTTAGATTTTTATATGGGCTTTTATTTCCTCTTTTGGGGCTGCCTATCTTTTTAAATATTAGTACCTTGGTAAATAAAATCTACCTCTTTCCTCTGTCCTTCAACTATAAATTAAACTATACTTGATTCAGTATATATTTGATTCAATATTCCATTGGATTTGGGGATAATTATATATTTGATTCAATATTTAATTGGATTTTGGAATAATTAGGAATCTCTCCTAAGGCAGTTTGTCTTTTTTCTTTTCATAATGCATTGTATATATTTTATTTTTTTATTGCTTTATAAATAATACCATTCAAAATTTCCACTTCCTCCCCTCCTCCCATTTCCCTCCCGCTCGCACACTCCCCCTCTCCCCTCCCCCCTCCAGTCCTAAGAGAGGACAGGGTACCCTGCCCTGTGGGAAGTCCAAGGCCTTCCCCCCTCCATCCAGGCTTAGGAAGGTGTGCATCCAAACAGACTAGGGTCCCAAAAAGCCAGTACATGCAGTAGAGACAAATCCCAGTGCCATTATCATTGCCTTCTCAGTCAGCTCCCATTGTCAGCCACATGCAGAGGGTCCAGTTTGATCACATGCTCTTTCAGTCCCAGTCCAGCTGGATTTGGTGAGCTCCCATTAGCTCAGGCACACTGTCTCAGTGGGTGGATCAGCCCATCGTGGTTCCTTGCTCATCTTCTCCCTCCTTCTGCTCTTCAACTGGACCTTGGGAGCTCGGTCCAGTGCTCCAATGTGGGTCTCTGTCTCTATTTCCATCCATTGCTGGACGAAGGTTCTATGGTGATATTCAAGATATTCATCAGGCAGTTTGTCTTTTAAAAAGTACATCTTTTAATTAATAATTTTGCAAACAGCATTATTTGTCATATATGGAAGTCTAAGTATTACTCAATGATTAGGACTTTGGGGAAAACCCTGCTACATTATTTAATCCATCTTTTGATGTTTAGAAAAGAAAAATGTCCAATATATTGTGTTAACCACAAGTCACTGATTATAGAAAAAGATGTATGTCTGTAGTTATAATAGACATTTGCTTTTCTGAAGGCTTACTCTGTCTGAACTTGTCTTGTACATAGGGAGCAAGGTGTGATTCAAAGTTGAAAATGAGATTCTTCTGTCCACAGTTGGACTTAACAGTAGCTGGATTTAATGCTTGGGCACAGTGTCTATATAGATGGAATAGCCTGGGAAGAAGGTAGGAAGAGGTTCACAGAGAAGGTAAAAATTCAGATTAAGCTTCTACAAAGATGGTTAATGTTTAAAGGGAGGCTGCTTTACAGAAGCAGCCAGGAGAGGGCATATAAGACTTGTGTGGGCGGTGTTGTATTTGTGTTCATTGTGGTTGGGATTGGCATGAAACAAAATATGTTTAAGTGCGGATAGAAAAATGGATAAAGATGGGTAAGGTTTTATTTACTTATTATTTATTTGTGTGTAGGTATGTTTATGATGTTCATGTGTGAGTATCACTTTGTGTGAAGTGTAAAGCAGCAACTTTTAGGAATCCATTTCCTTCCATCATGGGGCTCCAAGAATCAAACAGATCATCAAGCTTGTACAGAAAGCACTTTTACCCACTGAATGATTTCCCCGGCTCCAAATTAATCCATTCTTAAGAGTATTCAAAATTGTCAAAGTATGAGAGTCTCTTAGCCCATCCTTGGAAACGGGGAAGTGCAGGTGAAAGCCGTCGTAGAACAGTCTGAGAATGTCCGCTGTGGAACCTTGTTATTCTGGAGACCTTGTTATTCACCAGTCTGTTTGCTGGCGTTGCTGCAGTTCCTATTCCTCCTCAAAGCAGTGACAATGCTATCCATATTGATGCCTTTGAAAGTACATGCCACGGAACTGAAATGATGACACAGCAGTTAAAAACACTTGCTCCTCTTCCAGGGGACCCAAGTTTGATTCCCAGTATGCACATTAGGCATCTAATGACTGCCCGTAACTACAGCTTCAATAACTCTGGCCTCTATAGGTACCTGGACTCATGTGTACACCTTCACACAGCCACACATGAAATACACATAATTAAAAGTAATAACAAAAATAACAAAAATACAAATTGAGTGGGATGGTTCATTCCTGTAATCCCAGCACTCAGAAGTAGGAGGATTGCTATGAGTTCCAGGGCAGCCTGGACTACATAGAGAATGAGTGACCCTATTGTGAGCTGGCAATGTAGCTCATTTAATTAGTGTGTAGGAGCTCCTAGAGCTCTACCTCTAGCACTGAGATAAAGTTCTTCCTGTCTTCTTCAGATATTACTAAGAGATTTCATATTCCTAATGACCTGGCAAGCATGATCAATGAACTTTTACCTAATTCCCATCATTGTTCTGTATTATAAGTAAAAACAAAAATACCATAGCAATATTCACTGTTCTTTGAGAGACACCTGTGGTAAGTCCAGGTATATGATAAGACATTTATGTTTGGGGAGAAGGGAAATACACACCGCTGAAGGAATTGAGATGATGCTGTGGGCTGAATTGTGTTCCCCCAAAATAGTTCTGGATATCTTGGCATGTAATTAATTTAGCAGATATAATTAGTTAAAATGAGGTGATAAGATCTACTGTAGGATGGACCTATGAAACAGTATAACTACTAAGAGTCATGTGGAGACTCAGGCCCAAGGACATCTCTGAAGGTAGATGACCAATTATTGCCAACTGTCACAGGAAGCAGAACAGGCACATGGAATAGATTGGCCCTCAGAAGCCCTCAGAAATAAAAAATAAGCTTGTGACATTCTGGTCTAGAACTCTTAAGAAAATGTTTGCTGGCTAAGCGTCCCACCCCCAACCTGTGATATTTTGTTGTGGTCCCTGAAGTGAGTCATGTGATCAACCTCACTGAAATCTTGTAGAGCAGTGTGGTGGAGTGTTTCCACAAATAGCAGAGTGGGACCGTGCCATAGCTCAGCGGTATGGTATCTGCCTAGTATGCCATTTTTTCCACAACATTAAAAATAATAAACCACAGTATTTTTCCTGAAGCACGATTAATAAAAACTTAAGCAAAGAAAACCAGCCTACAAACCACAATCCCAGAGAACTTAGACAACAAGAGGACCGTAAGAGAGACTTACATAGATCTAATCTACATGGGAAATAGAAAAAGACAAGATCTCCTGAGTAAATTGGGAGAATGGGGACCTTGTGGGGAGGGTTGAAGGGAGGAGGGGAGAGTCCAGGAAGGGAGCAGAGAAGAATGTAGAGCTCAATTAAAAAAAAAAATTGAAAAAAAAACTCAGGGTCAGAAATTAGGGTTCAACCCGAAGATCCGAAAAGCAAAGCAGCCAGCCACCGACTCTTATCTCGATCTCAGTCTGAAATGGTGATCCTGCCTCCAGGAATCTCAGATCTGAGACTGTCTGAGAGCTGTCCCCCCACCCCCACCTCCGTTTTATGTTCCTCTCTAGAGCTGGGATTAAAGGTGTGCACGGCCCGGTTTCTATGGCAACTAGTGTGACTACTGGGATTAAAGGTGTGTGTTACCATAACCTGGTCTATAAGGCTGACCAGTGGGACTGTTTTATTCTCAGACCTTCAGGCAAGCTTTATTTATTAAAATATAATTGAAATGCCACTACAATTTCCCAGTACTGACAATAAGAAACTGAGGAGTAAAGATTTAAAATATCGCAGTGGTGTCCTCAAACATTTACATTTAAGTACAAATGTAAAGATATACAGGGCCTCTCCACTGAAGATTTTTAATACTGCTATGAAAAATTTAAAAGTTGTAGACAAAATCTTATTGTTAACATTAAGGTTTGCCATTTAGTTCATCTACATAATCAGTTGAAGTCAGTGCAGGTCAAAAATCACAGATTGTGTGTGTGGTGGAGGCAGGGGTTGTTGAAAATAGAATATGACAAATTTATTCTTTTTTTTTTTTTTTTGGTTTTTCGAGACAGGGTTTCTCTGTGGCTTTGGAGCCTGTCCTGGAACTAGCTCTTGTAGACCAGGCTGGTCTCGAACTCACAGAGATCTGCCTCCTGAGTACTGGGATTAAAGGCATGCGCCACCTCCACCCGGTGACAAATTTATTCTAAAAGTATGGAAATACAAAAAAATCTCCATATGTCCATTGTTGAATGTTTACTACTGAGTATTTGATTTGATTTTGAATACATAAGTAAAAGAGTTAAGGTGAAGATCTTTCTTAAAAGATTTATTTACATCTTTTATGCATGGATGTTTTGCCTACATGTATGTATGTGTACTACATAACTGCCTAGTGCCTGTGGAAGCCAGAAGGTGTCAGTTTCCCTGGAACTGGAGCTACCATGTGGGTGCTGAAACTGAGAAGCAAGTACTCCTAACCACTGAGCAATCTCTCCAGTCCTTAAAGTTGAAGATCTTATTTTTTATGACTTATTCTAAAATTACAGCAGTCATCCAGGTGTGGAGGCACATGCCTTTAATCTCATCACTTTGGGAGGCAGAGACAGGTGGATCTCTGAGTTTGAGACTAGCATGGATCACAGAGCAGGTTCTAGAACAGCCAGAGCTACACAGAAGAACCCTGTCTCAGGAAAAAAAAAAAAAGTTACACCAATCAAAATAGAGTCTTGTTATAAAGGTGCTTGCCACCAACCCTGGTAACTTGAGCTTGTTCCTCAGGACCCATGTGGGATGAAGAGAACAAGTTCCTACAAATTGTCTTGTGTGTGTGTGTGTGTGTGTGTGTGTGTATTTTGTGGTTGGATATTTATTTAGTGGGTTAAGGAAGGGGAGAGGGAGGGAGAAGGGGGACAAGGAAAGAAACAGAGAAAGAGAGAGGAAAAGAGGAGGGGGGGAGAGGAGAGGAGAGGAGCCATGGCAGCAGCTACTTCTTTGGAAGAGAGACAGAAAACATCTATGTGTTTTACAGCACACACACACAGAGAAATTTATGATGAGAGATAAAAGTAATTCAATAGGTAAATGGGTTTTGGGGTTTTCTTTTTCTTTTCTTTTTCTTTTTTTAAAGAAAATAAACTCTTTTTTCATTATACATACCAATCCAAGTTCCCACTCCCTCCCCTCCTCCCATTCCCTCCATACACCCTCCCACCCCACCCCCATCTAATCCTCAGAGAGGGTAAGGCACATTGCTTTGCAGAAGTTCCAAGGCCCTCCCTATTATATCTAGGCTGAGCAAGGTATCATCCAAAGAGAATAGGATCCCAAAAAGCCAGTATATGCAGTAGGGACAAATCCTGGTGCCACTGCCAATGGCCCCCCAGTCTGCCCCAACCATGCAACTGTCAACCACATTCAAGGGGACTACCTTGGTCCTATGCTTGTTCCTTCCCAGTCCGGCTGGAGTTGGTGAGCTCCCATTAGCTCAGGTAGACTGTTTCAGTGGGTGGTTTTCAGGTTTTCTACAGTGGTGCTAGACGAACTTCACCTCTATCAAGGTGGGATGGGTCTTTTGCCTCACACCATACACAAAATGGTGTCTCACGAAGCCTCTGTATTTAAAAGTTCAAACCAAAGACCTGTGACCACAGCCCATCCCATCTTTCCAACCCATGCAAATTCCATGCTAATCCTCCTATCCATGTGTGAAGGCAGAGACCCTTGTATTCAGCTTCTTGATACAACCCACTTGATTTGACTGGCCCTGTGTGAGGTCAGAGACCCACAACTCCATCCTTTAACCCATTCCTAGCCACCTGTGGGTTAAGTAGCCAAACCAGAATGACCTCAGATTACAGCCCTCAAAATTTTCTCTAGGACTGAACCTCAACCAGCATAGCCAAGACAGGCTAAGCTAGGGTAACACCAAACACCAAACCAAGCATTCAGCATAGGACTATAAGGTACAAACCCACCCACATAACCTCTTCCAGACTGCTCAAGACCAATGTATGAGCCAGAAACCATCTAAGACACAGTTCCAAAATAGTCCTCAAAATGAGAGAAGACAAAGTGAATGTCCATCACAGAACCTCTCAGCTGTAAGACAACCTAGGAGCCAGGATAGGAATGTAAGACAACACAGAGGGAACACAGTAATGAGGGCTTCTACTCTGGAGTACTGTCTAGTTTTGCAATTGTAAGTTTACTCTAAGGCAGTGGTTCCCAACCTTTCTAATGCTGTGACCCTTTAATACACTTCCTCCTGCTGTGGTGACCCCCAAACCTAAAATTATTGTTGTTGCTACTTCATAACTGCAGTTTTGCTACCGTTATGAATTGTAGTATAAATATCTGATATGTGACCCATGTGAAAGGGTGGATCAACCCCCCTGCAAAGGAGGCACGACCCACAGGTTGAGAACCACTGCTCTAAGGTGAGGTCTGGGAATAGAATGTGATACTCTGAATACCAGCCTAGCAGAAAGGACAATTTGCTGTAGCATAACCTAGCTCCTGCAGAACACTGCAAGCACTCCCATGGAAAGAAAAGAACAAAAACCAAGGACCAAGCTGCTGATGTGTAAGTTCAAACAGCAACAAGAAAGACAACTTGTTCCTTCAAAAGCTATCAATCCTGAACTGGAAAAGATGGAGATGAGATTCCAGACCAATAATTTTATAAAGTGACTGAAAAGGTATTCAAACAAATGAAGAACAGAAATAAACAGCTGGTGGGAATATGGAAGGCAGTACAGAATATGGGGAAAGGATTAGAAATACTGAAAAAACTTGAAATGCTGGAGATGAAAATTTCAGTAAATAGTGCAATAAAAAGCCCTACCGATAGATTAGAATATGAGAAGGGTGGGATTCAGAAGTTTAAGACAAGGTGGAAAAATTGGATTTTTTTAAAAAGGCATTTTTTTTAAAAAAAAAAGTATGAGTGAAATTTGTGAAATCTTTGGTATGTCATGAGAAAGCCAAATCTAGAAATATGGGCATAGAAGTACAAGAACTCTATTCCAAAGGCACAGAAAATATTTTCAATGCAATCCTTAAAGAAAATTCTGCAAATCTAGGGTAAGAAGGACCCATCCAGGTACAAGCAGTTTACAGCATACCAAATAGACAGGACCACAGTAAAAACTCTTCACACCATATCGTAGCTTAAATACTAGATAGACTGAATAAAGGTATATAAAAATTACAAAAGAGAAATGGCAAGATTCATGTAAAAATGGGCTCATTAAAATAATTGCTCTACAGAAACTCAAGGCCCACAGCTTTGAGCCCAAACTAACACACCCAGCAAATGACCATGTGTGAGGGAGGAAAAACAATCCCATGATACAGACTGAAAAAGTTTATAGCCACCAAACCAGCTCTACCATGGATTCTGGAAGAAATTTAAAACAAACAAACAAACAAAAAAATGTATCCAAGAAGAACAGTAACAAGAAAACAAATCAAAGACTACAAAACACAACTTTCAATACTATTTTGCATTTTATTGGTCTGAGTTTCCAAATCAGAAGGCTTACATACTAGCAGTTTAAATGAAAAAATAAGAACCGAGGAAATTCAGAAAATCATAATGACATACCTTTAAAACCCCATCCTACAAAATTGGAAAATCTGAAAGAAATTATTAAATTTCTTGATGCACAGGCCAAAACTCAACCAATGTGAGATAAACAATTTAAATGAGACTATAATAAGCAACAAGATTAAAGCAGGAGTAAAATTAACTTCATAGTTTCAAAACTCCCAGTCCCTATGTATTCTCTGCAGAATTCTATTAAACTTTTAAAGAAGAAATAAGATCAATGCTTCTCAAAATATTCTGTAAAATAGAAAAGGAAGGGATGCTTCTAAATTTATTTTCTGAAATCAGCATTACATGGCTAGCTAAACCAGATAAAGACAAAAAGAAAACTAATCTCCCAATGAACATAAATACAAATAACTTCATACTTGCAAACCAACTCAATAGTACATCAAAAAGATCACCTTGATTAAATTGGCTTCATTCCTTAGATACAGGGAAGATACAACATACATAAATCAATAAATGTAATTCAATATGCAGATGTACTCAAAAATAAAAAGCATATACTTATCGCAATAGATGCAGAAAAGTTCTTGACATCCAATATTTGGGTTGGGTGGTGGTGCAGGCTTTTAATCACAGCCCTCGGGAGTCACAGGCAGGTGAATTTTTGTGAATTTGAGGCCAGGCTGGTCTACATATTAAGTTCCAAGCCAGCCAGGGAGTACAGAAGAGATAAGCATAGCTAAAGGTTTTCTAAACAGTCACTTGGGAACTAAAGCCAACAATTCACAAATAGGACCTATGAACTTAAAAAAGCTTCCATACAACAAAGGAAGTTACCAATCAAGTGAAATGGAAGCCTACAGGAGAAAATTGCTGCCATTAAAACACCCAAAATGGTGTGTGTGCCATAAAAACAGAAGGAATATTGCCAAATGCTTTTCACAAGGCTACAATTACCCTGATACCCAAACCACACAAAGTCATTACTAAGAAAGAGAATTACAGGCCAATCTCACACATGAACATTGATGTAAAAATACTCAAAAAAATACTGGTAAACCAAATCCAAGAACACATCAGAAAAATCATCCATCGTGACCAAGCGGGCTTCATCTCAGAGATTCTGGGATGGTTCAATATATGAAAGTCTGTCAATTCACCATATAAACAAACTGCGAAAAAAAAACCCACATGATTTTCTCATTAGATGCTGAAAAGGTCTTCAACAAAATACAGCATCCCTTCATGATAAACGTCTTAGAGCAGGGATACAAGGAACATACTTAAACATAATAAAAGTATTATACTGCAAGCCACAGACAACATCAAACTAAATGGAGAGAAACTCCCAGCGATTCTGCTTAACTCAGGAACAAGACAAGGTTGTCCACTCTCTCCATATCTATTCAATATAGTACTTGAGGTTCTAGCTAGAGCAATAAGATAACAAGAGGAGATCAAGGGGATATAAATCAGAAAAGAAGAAGTCAAACTCACTAAATAGTGAGATGATGATATGATAGTTTACATAAGCGACCCCAAAATTTCTATCAAGGAACTTCTACAACTCAAACACCTTCAGTAATATAGAAGGTTACAAGATTAACTCAAAAAAAAAATTAGTAGCCCTCTCTCATACAGATGATAAACGGGCTACTTCCCTGTAAGACCCCAGAGCTTTCAAAACAATGCAGGATGGGTGTCTGAAAAAGATGAAATTTGCTAGATTCACAGGACCCCATCCCTGATGTTATGGAAGCAAAAGAAGAACATTTGAGGAGTGATATACCGATTTTTGAGTATAGCAGAATGTCATTTAGGAGTCATTTTTTTATGTTCATTTAGTATAATAATAGTAGCAGGGTTTCCCCTAGGCCTCTGACTTACCCATTGTTCATTTCTTCATCACTTTAGCAGTATCAGGTATGGGTTTCATCTTATGGAGTAGGCCTTGATTCCAAGGTTGGATGTATTTCTGAATTCTCTTTATGAAGCCACTATTATCCTAATACCACAGCCACATAGTTGTTTAACCTTTTACACAGTGATGTGAGAATCTCCGAAAGGCAGGGGGGCCTCATGATGATCTCAGGAGTCTTGGGACTTTCTTCTTTCTTAGAAGAGGGAATGCTCATATGTTTCATCTTGAAGATCTGGAGTAAGTCATCACAGCTCTGCTTCACGACAGCAATGATCAGGTCCAACCCAAAGGACACAGACGGAGTAGGCATGGTGACTGTCTTAGTCAGTGTTCTGTTGCTGTGAAGAGATACCATGACCATGACAACTCTTAAAAAAGAAAACATTTAATTGGGGCTGGCTTATACTTTCAGTGGTTTAGTCTATCCTCATCATGGTAGGAAGCAGCATGGCACTCGTGTGCTGTTATAGAAGGAGCTGAGAGTTCTACATCTGGATCCACGGGCAACAAGAAAAGAGAGACACTAGGTCTGACTTGGGCGTTTGAAACTCCAAAGTGTCACCTTCAATTACACACTTCCTCCAACAAGGCCACACCTCCTAATCCCTCCCAAGCAGTACCACTCCCTGATGACCAAGCGTTCAAATATATGAGCCTATGGTCATTTGTTGTTGTTGTTGTTAAAACAGGGGTTTTCTGTGTAATAGTTCTGGCTGTTCTAGAACTAGCTTTGTAGGTAAGTCTGGCCTTGAGCTCACAGAGATCCTCCTGCCTCTGCCTCCTGAGTCCTGGGATTAAAGGCATGAGCCTGTGGGGGTCATTCTTATTCAAACTATCACAGCAGCCTTGTAGCATTCTGCCTCCTTCTCTCCATCAGAAGAGAAATTGTAGTTTAGCTGAAGGAGCAGAACAAACACCATTTTGAGAAAGAACTCCATTTTAGACTGACCTAACTGGGGGCTGAATGCAGCCCAACAATATCATAAACATTCCCAAGAAACTGTGCCAGCCCTGGTCAAAGTGACCCGACCAGGGTGTCCAAACAACATCTGTTTACATCTGCTTGCTTCAAACATCCTTGTAGGTATCTGATTAACCACTGTTTTGGCTGTTTTGAAATTCCCTTATACCGCAACCAATGAATTCAAAAGTTGTATACTTTCACCCAATCCCAAAACACCAAGGCTTGCGTCATCCTGCTTGCAGTCCTTTAAAACCCACTACCCTGGAGCCTCGGGGCCCTTCTTCCCCACCTGCAGTGGTGGTGTGTTGGATTTTGGTCCGAGTTAGATAACTTGTAATCAATAACCCCCAGGGTGTTTGCATCGGAAGCTGGCTCTGTAGTGGTCTTTGGGGGCCCCCGTGACATGGGCATAACATAGCCATGGTCCAATCAGACCCAGCACAGCCAGTTTGTTTCCAATGCCATAGTTGTTTGGTTTTTTAAAAAAATTAAAATTGTTTGTCTATGTTGTGTATATTGGTGTTTGATCTTGGTGTATTTTTGTGCTCTATATTTGCATAGTGCCTGCAGAAGCTGGAAGAAGGTGTTGGAGTCCCTGGGACTGAAGTTACAGATGGTTGTGAGCTGCCATATGGGTCCTGGGTATGATCCTAAGTACTCTGAAAGAACAGCCAGTGCTCTTAACCTATGAGTCATCTCTGTAGCTCATTTATTTATTTATTGCCACATATTCTAGGCTGGTCATAGAGTTCACTATGTAACGCAGGCTAGCCTGGAGCTCCTGATATTTCTGCCTCCACTTCTGGAATCATGGGATTACAAATATGTACCACACCAGCTCGGTGCCACCATTTTTTTTTGTACATCTCTGAACTACATATAAACCCGACTTTAGCCCCATTGGTGTGAGGGTTGTAATTATCAGATCCACACATTAAGCCTGTAGGTTAAACCAGCAAGCCTGATTTCTTGACAACCCAGAAGAAAGGCTGTGACTTCCTCTGTGCCATATGTCTCCAGGACATCCCAAACAGTGTGGAAGAGCACAGGAGCTACAGTCTCTCTTGACCCAGTGCCCACTTTTATCTCTCATTTCATTCCTCAGTTATAGTCTGAGTAAAATTGTTCTCTTCCTCATTGTTCCAAAATGCCACAGAACTGCTTTTGACAACTTGTTTCTTTTCTTTTCTTTTCTTTTCTTTTTTTTTAAAAAAAAATCTGTTAGCCAGGTGGTGGTGGCGCACACACCACTATCCAGCACTCAGGAGGCAGAGGCAGGCGGTTCTCTGAGTTCAAGGCCAGCTTGGTCTACAGAGCAAGTTCCAGGACAGCCAGGGCTACACAGAGAAACCTTGTCTCCAAAACAAAACAAAAACAAAAAACCAAAACTATTATTAAATGAAATCTTATTTCAAATTCTGTATGTAAACATTTCCAGTCAAATACTTTAGGAAGGCGGTTGTTGTTTTTTGTTGTTGTTTTGTGTTGTGTTGCTTTTGACACAGGCTCTCACTTACTGTGTAGCCCTGGCTGGCCTGGTGCCTGCCTCCGTCTCACAGTTGCTGGGAGTAAGCGCACAGCAGCAGCTGGCACAAGTTTCTTTCGGTTTCTAATGAGGCTGTAGGCCTCCTACCATCTCCTCTCTTGATTGCTGCTCTGCAGTCCCTCTCAGTACGTTCACTCGGGTTTCCCAGTGATTATCCACAGCCGTCAAAACGGTATTCGAACTATTTATTGATTTCACTTTTTAGACGACATTATTCTTTTCTATATATGAAAAATTCATATTTTTACTTATTTTTGTAATGTTTTTAGGTTTATTTGTTTTATTTCTATGAACATGGGACTTTTGCCTGCATGTGTGTCATATGCATGGCTGGTGTCTGAGAAAGGCAGAGGAAGGCATTGAACCTCCTGAAACTGGAGTTACAAACAGTTGTGAGCCACCATATGGGTGCCAGGAACCAGACCTGGATCCTCTGCAAGAGCAACCACTGCTTAACCACTGAGCCATCTCTCCAGGCCAAAGATACGGAACATATGAATTTTAAGCTCCCGAACCTCTTCTGCCTACCTACCACTGCTATCTTCTCAGTACAGTTACATCAAGATTTTTGATTAATGGTTAGTGTTTATGTTGATCTGGAAAATGGTTGTCTAGTCTCATAGTATTCTACAGTGTCCTTTTTGTCTAATAATATAATTTTAGAAATCCAAAATATTTTCCCATTAGTTGGAATACCAGTTGTTAATCAGAACTGATTAATACTTGTCTGTGTTTGAAATAATATATTTTCATTTTATACACAGCTATAATGTTAATATAAAATACTAGTAATATTCTATAAAGCATAACAATACCAATGCTAATACTAATACAATAATTAAAACTGTTCATATTCATTATTCACAATAAAACATATAAAAAAATTACCATGAGGGCTAAAGGTTTAACTCCCTGATACATAGAACTTTCCTTAGCCAATGGGGCTCTGGCTTTCATCCCTGAGAACCCCAAATAAAACAGATACTAGGAAAGGGATGACACAAAATGCAAATTCTGGATTATCTAGCTTGAGTTGAGCTGCTACACTAATGTTGTCAGGATCTTACTTTGGATTTCTTACACACTTGCGCGTGCGCACAAACACACACGCACCCACACCATTCTCATAATCTTTGCTGAGAGAATTCAAATGAGACAAAAAGCATAATGCAGAAGAGAAATAGGGTTTATTACAGTGTAATTGGAATATACTCTTATGGGCAATGACCAAGGGATTGAGTTTAGGGGACACACTCTGAATGCGTGAGAATGGGCAATGGCCAAAGAGACCATCGTGCCGACCTACAATTTTAGATAGGCTTTCTGTGAATTCTAAAGCCTTCAGAACAGAGGTCTTTTCTGGAGGAATTGAGAGGTCCGCTTGAATTAACTCTAACAGAAAAACACTTGGTTTTCTTTGTTGTTTGTTTTTTTTTTTTCTTTTCTTTTCGACACAGGGTTTCTCTGTAGCTTTGGTGCCTGTCCTAGAACCAAAGATACACTTAGATCCCACACTTCGGATCAGCAACCAGAGTTCTACAGTCTTCGTTCCTGCCTTTGGAAACAGTTAATCAGGGTGGGGGAATCCATCCTCAGTGGCCTTCAAGCCTGCTAACAACTCTCTGGACTACCTAACACTGAGACAGTAGGCAGAGCCTACTAGTTTGGCTTTAGGCAGGGGAGCCGGACACAGTACAGATCAGAGGCTTAAAAGTAAAACAGTCAATTACCTGGAATGGGAATTTGAATCAAAGATAGAACATTTGCCTACCAGGTATGTGCCCTTGGGTTCACCAAGACTCTCTTAGCACTATCCATAAAAAAGCCCTCTAAAACAAAACAGAAAAATAAAAAATAGAGTAAATGAAATTTGTCCTGTATGGTTCTATATGCTCACTGAGAATAAAGCTTAACCCAGGTTAGAATAAGAATTACATTTATTTGGAACTAATCAGGATAAGAATCTAGGAAAACACATTTGGAAACCACTTTGCAAATGTATTCCTTTTTTTTTTTTTACAATAATGGGTATATTTGAAGATTAAAATCACAAAGGATAAAGTTTTTGTAATTTGCTGGCCAGAAATTATGACTGCTTTGAGTTAAATTATTTTTCTTAAGAAAGGATTAGGTGTTCTCTCAATGTGGCAGGAATTGAGGGAGGGTTCACACATGGATAAAGAAAGCTAGTGAGTTGCGGTTCCCTCAGTCCAGAGGGCCATCCTGCACACAAGTTTGGAGTCTCAGTGTGGGTATATCTATTTCATTCCATTGCATTTTATTTTGTGGAGATAGTGTCTCAAGTAACCAAGGATGGCCTTGAACTTTGTTTCCCTGCCTCTATCTCTCAGGTGCTGGGATTACAAGAGCATGCCCCCATACTCAGCATTCTCAATGCTCTCAAGCCAATGTTACTCCCC